>RWGY01000179.1:0-18015 GCA_007726485.1 Eragrostis curvula
TAAGTTGTTATGATGTGTTTGATGTAATTGGATGCTTACCATGGGAAAACACTCAAAAGGTAAGTTTAGTTGCAAACTTGTCAAACCGGGCAGTTCTGGAGCTCTTCGGGTGACTGCAGTGCTTTTTCGTGCAAAACGTATCGAGGACGCTTGTTTGACTTGTTATGATGTGTTTGATGTAATTGGATGGTTCCCATGGAAAATACTCAAAAATGTGAGTTTAGTTGCAGACTTGTCCAAACCGGGCAGTTCTGAGCTCTTCGGGTGACCTGCAGTGTTTTTTCGTGCAAAACGGATCGAGGAGCGCTTGTTTTAACTTGTGCTGATGTGTTTGATGTAATTGGATGGTTCCCATGGGAAAAACACTCAGAAATGTGAGTTTAGTTGCAAACTTTTCAAACCGGGCAGTTCTGGAGCTGTTCGGGTAACTGCAGTGCTTTTCTGTAAAATGGATCAAGGAACCCTTGTTTTCAGTTGTTATGATGTGTTTGATGTACTTGGATGCTTACCATGGGAAAAGACTCAAAAAGGTAAGTTTAGTTGCAAACTTGTCAAACCGGGCAGTTCTGGAGTCGTTCGGGTGACTGCTGTGCTGTTTCGTGCAAAACGTATCAAGGACGCTTGTTTTGACTTGTGCTGATGTGTTTGATGTAATTGGATGGTTCCCATGGGAAAATACTAAAAAATGTGAGTTTAGTTGCAGACTTTTCAAACCGGCCTGTTCAGGTGACTGCAGTGCTTTTCTGCAAAACGGATCGAGGAACCCTTGTTTTAAGTTGTTATGATGTGTTTGATGTAATTGGATGCTTACCATGGGAAAACACTCAAAAGGTAAGTTTAGTTGCAAACTTGTCAAACCGGGCAGTTCTGGAGCTGTTCGGGTAACTGCAGTGCTTTTTCGTGCAAAACGTATCGAGGACGCTTGTTTTGACTTGTTATGATGTGTTTGATGTAATTGGATGGTTCCCATGGGAAAACTCAAAAATGTGAGTTTAGTTGCAAACTTTCCCAAACCGGGCAGTTCTGGAGCTGTTACGGGTAACTGGAGTGCTTTTCTGTCAAATGGATCGAGGAACCCTTGTTTTCAGTTGTTCTGATGTGTTTGATGTATTGGATGCTTACCATGGGCAAACCCTCAAAAGGTAAGTTTAGTTGCAAACTTGTCAAACCGGGCAGTCCTGGAGCTGTTCGGGTGACTGCGGTGCCTTTTTCGTGTAAACGTATCGAGACGCTTGTTTTGACTTGTTACGATGTGTTTGATGTAATTGGATGGTTCCCATGGGAAAAACACTAAAAAATGTGAGTTTAGTTGCAAACTTTTCAAACCGGGCAGTTCTGGAGCTCTTCGAGTGACTGCAGTGCTTTTTCTTGCAAAACGTATCGAGGACGCTTGTTTTGACTTTGCTGATGTGTTGATGTAATTGGATGGTTCCCATGGGAAAACACTAAAAATGTGAGTTTAGTTGCAAACTTTTCAAACCGGGCAGTTCTGGAGCTGTTCGGGTAATGCAGTGCTTTTTTCGTGCAAAACGTATCGAGGACGCTAGTTTTGACTTGTTATGATGTGCTTGATGTAATTGGATGGATTCCCAAGGGAAAATACTCAAGAAATGTGAGTTTAGTTGCAAACTTGTCAAACCGGGCAGTTCTAGAGTCGTTCGGGTGACTGCTGTGCTTTTTCGTGCAAAACTGTATCGAGGTCGCTTGTTTTGACATGTGCTGATGTGTTTGATGTAATTGGATGGTTCCCATGGGAAAATACTCAAAAATGTGAGTTTAGTTGCAGACTTGTTAAACCGGGCAGTTCTGGAGCTCTTCGGGTGACTGCAGTGCTTTTTCGTGCAAAACGTATCGAGGACGCTTGTTTTGACTTGTTATGATGTGTTTGATGTAATTGGATGGTTTCCATGGGAAAATACTAAAAATGTGAGTTTAGTTGCAGACTTGTCAAACCGGGCAGTTCTGGAGCTCTTCGGTGACTGCAGTGCTTTTTCTTGCAAAACGTATCGAGGACGCTTGTTTTGACTTGTGCTGATGTGTTTGATGTAATTGGATGGTTCCCATGGGAAAACACTAAAAAATGTGAGTTTAGTTGCAAACTTTTCAAACTGGGCAGTTCTGGAGCTGTTCGGGTAATTGCAGTGCTTTTTCGTGCAAAACGTATCGAGGACGCTAGTTTTGACTTGTTATGATGTGCTTGATGTAATTGGATGCTTACCATGGGAAAACACTCAAAAAGGTAAGTTTAGTTGCAAACTTGTCAAACCGGGCAGTTCTGGAGCTCTTCGGGTGACTGCAGTGCTTTTTCGTGCAAAACATATCGAGGACGCCTGTTTTGACTTGTTATGATGTGTTTGATGTAATTGGATGGTTCCCATGGGAAAATACTCAAAAATGTGAGTTTAGTTGCAGACTTGTCAAACCGGGCAGTTCTGGAGCTCTTCGGGTGACTGCAGTGTTTTTTCCTGCAAAACGGATCGAGGAGCGCTTGTTTTAACTTGTGCTGATGTGTTTGATGTAATTGGATGGTTCCCATGGGAAAATACTAAAAAATGTGAGTTTAGTTGCAATCTTTTCAAACCGGGCAGTTCTGGAGCTCTTCGAGTGACTGCAGTGCTTTTTCTTGCAAAACGTATCGAGGACGCTTGTTTTCACTTGTGCTGATGTGTTTGATGTAATTGGATGGTTCCCAGGGGAAAATACTAAAAAATGTGAGTTTTGTTGCAAACTTTTCAAACCGGCCTGTTCAGGTGACTGCAGTGCTGTTCTGCAAAACGGATCGAGGAACCCTTGTTTTAAGTTGTTATGATGTGTTTGATGTAATTGGATGTTTACCATGGGAAAACACTCAAAAAGGTAAGTTTAGTTGCAAACTTGTCAACCGGGCAGTTCTGGAGCTGTTCGGGTAATTGCAGTGCTTTTTCGTGCAAAACGTATCGAGGACGCTAGTTTTGACTTGTTATGATGTGTTTGATGTAATTGGATGCTTCCCATGGGAAAATACTCAAAAATGTGAGTTTAGTTGCAGACTTTTCAAACCGGCCTGTTCAGGTGACTGCAATGCTTTTCTGCAAAACGGATCGAGGAACCCTTGTTTTAAGTTGTTATGATGTGTTTGATGTAATTGGATGCTTACCATGGGTAAACACTCAAAAAGGTAAGTTTAGTTGCAAACTTGTCAAACCGGGCAGTTCTGGAGCTGTTCGGGTAACTGCAGTGCTTTTTCGTGCAAAACGTATCGAGGACGCTTGTTTTGACTTGTTATGATGTGTTTGATGTAATTGGATGGTTCCTATGGGAAAATACTCAAAAATGTGAGTTTAGTTGCAGACTTGTTAAACCGGGCAGTTCTGGAGCTCTTCGGGTGACTGCAGTGTTTTTTCGTGCAAAACGGATCGACGAGCGCTTGTTTTAACTTGTGCTGATGTGTTTGATGTAATTGGATGGTTCCCATGGGAAAACACTCAGAAATGTGAGTTTAGTTGCAAACTTTTCAAACCGGGCAGTTCTGGAGCTGTTCGGGTAACTGCAGTGCTTTTCTGTAAAATGGATCGAGGAACCCTTGTTTTCAGTTGTTATGTTGTGTTTGATGTAATTGGATGCTTACCATGGGAAAACACTCAAAAAGGTAAGTTTAGTTGCAAACTTGTCAAACCGGGCAGTTCTGGAGCTGTTCGGGTAATTGCAGTGCTTTTTCGTGCAAAATGTATCGAGGATGCTAGTTTTGACTTGTTATGATGTGTTTGATGTAATTGGATGGTTCCCATGGGAAAATACTCAAAAAATGTGAGTTTAGTTGCAAACTTTTCAAAACGGGCAGTTCTGTAGTCGTTCTGGTGCTGCTGTGCTTTTTCGTGCAAAACGGATCGAGGAGTACTTGTTTTGACTTGTTATGATGTGTTTGATGTAATTGGATGCTTCCCATGGAAAAACACTCATAAATGTGAGTTTAGTTGCAAACTGCTCAAACCGGGCAGTTCTGGAGCTCTACGGGTGACTACAGTGCTTTTTCATGCAAAACGTATCGAGGTCGCTTGTTTTGACATGTGCTGATGTGTTTGATGTAATTGGATGGTTCCCATAGGAAAATACTCAAAAATGTGAGTTTAGTTGCAAACTTTTCAAACTGGGCTGTTCGGGTGACTGCAGTGCTTTTCTGCAAAATGGATCGAGAAACCCTTCTTTTAAGTTGTTATGATGTGTTTGATGTAATTGGATGCTTACCAAGGGAAAACACTCAAAAAATGTGAGTTTAGTTGCAAACTTGTCAAACCGGGCAGTTCTGGAGTCGTTCTGGTGACTGCTGTGCTTTTTCGTGCAAAACGTATCGAGGTCGCTTGTTTTGACTTGTTATGATGTGTTTGATGTAATTGGATGGTTCCTATGGGAAAATACTCAAAATGTGAGTTTAGTTGCAGACTTGTTAAACCGGGCAGTTCTGGAGCTCTTCGGGTGACTGCAGTGTTTTTTCGTGCAAAACGGATCGACGAGCGCTTGTTTTAAGTTGTTATGATGTGTTTGATGTAATTGGATGGTTCCCATGGGAAAACACTCAGAAATGTGAGTTTAGTTGCAAACTTTTCAAACCGGGCAGTTCTGGAGCTGTTCGGGTAACTGCAGTGCTTTTCTGTAAAATGGATCGAGGAACCCTTGTTTTCAGTTGTTATGATGTGTTTGATGTAATTGCATGCTTACCATGGGAAAACACTCAAAAAGGTAAGTTTAGTTGCAAACTTGTCAAACCGGGCAGTTCTGGAGTCGTTCGGGTGACTGCTGTGCTTTTTCGTGCAAAACGTATCGATGACGCTTGTTTTGACTTGTGCTGATGTGTTTGATGTAATTGGATGGTTCCCATGGGAAAATACTCAAAAATGTGAGTTTAGTTGCAGACTTTTCAAACCGGCCTGTTCAGGTGACTGCAGTGCTTTTCTGCAAAACGGATCGAGGAACCCTTGTTTTAAGTTGTTATGATGTGTTTGATGTAATTGGATGCTTACCATGGGTAAACTCTCAAAAAGGTAAGTTTAGTTGCAAACTTGTCAAACCGGGCAGTTCTGGAGCTGTTCGGGTAACTGCAGTGCTTTTTCGTGCAAAACGTATCGAGGACGCTTGTTTTGACTTGTTATGATGTGTTTGATGTAATTGGATGGTTCCTATGGGAAAATACTCAAAAATGTGAGTTTAGTTGCAGACTTGTTAAACCGGGCAGTTCTGGAGCTCTTCGGGTGACTGCAGTGTTTTTTCGTGCAAAACGGATCGACGAGCGCTTGTTTTAACTTGTGCTGATGTGTTTGATGTAATTGGATGGTTCCCATGGGAAAACACTCAGAAATGTGAGTTTAGTTGCAAACTTTCCAAACCGGGCAGTTTTGGAGCTGTTCGGGTAACTGCAGTGCTTTTCTGTAAAATGGATCGAGGAACCCTTGTTTTCAGTTGTTATGATGTGTTTGATGTAATTGGATGCTTACCATGGGAAACCACTCAAGAAGGTAAGTTTAGTTGCAAACTTGTCAAACCGGGCAGTCCTGGAGCTGTTCGGGTGACTGCGGTGCCTTTTCGTGTAAACGTATCGAGACGCTTGTTTTGACTTGTTATGATGTGTTTGATGTAATTGGATGGTTCCCATGGAAAAACACTAAAAAATGTGAGTTTAGTTGCAAACTTTTCAAACCGGGCAGTTCTGAAGCTCTTCGAGTGACTGCAGTGCTTTTTCTTGCAAAACGTATCGAGGACGCTTGTTTTGACTTGTGCTGATGTGTTTGATGTAATTGGATGGTTCCCATGGGAAAACACTAAAAAATGTGTGTTTAGTTGCAAACTTTTCAAACCGGGCAGTTCTGGAGCTGTTCGGGTAATTGCACTGCTTTTTCGTGCAAAACGTATCGAGGACGCTAGTTTTGACTTGTTATGATGTGCTTGATGTAATTGGATGCTTACCATGGGAAAACACTCAAAAAGGTAAGTTTAGTTGCAAACTTGTCAAACCGGGCAGTTCTGGAGCTCTTCGGGTGACTGCAGTGCTTTTTCGTGCAAAACGTATCGAGGACGCCTGTTTTGACTTGTTATGATGTGTTTGATGTAATTGGATGGTTCCCATGGGAAAATACTAAAAAATGTGAGTTTAGTTGCAGACTTGTCAAACCGGGCAGTTCTGGAGCTCTTCGGGTGAGTGCAGTGTTTTTTCCTGCAAAACGGATCGAGAGCGCTTGTTTTAACTTGTGCTGATGTGTTTGATGTAATTGGATGGTTCCCATGGGAAAATACTAAAAAATGTGAGTTTAGTTGCAAACTTTTCAAACCGGGCAGTTCTGGAACTCTTCGAGTGACTGCAGTGCTTTTTCTTGCAAAACGTATCGAGGACGCTTGTTTTGACTTGTGCTGATGTGTTTGATGTAATTGAACGGTTCCCAGGGGAAAATACTCAAAAATGTGAGTTTTGTTGCAAACTTTTCAAACCGGCCTGTTCAGGTGACTGCAGTGCTGTTCTGCAAAACGGATCGAGGAACCCTTGTTTTAAGTTGTTATGATGTGTTTGATGTAATTGGATGTTTACCATGGGAAAACACTCAAAAAGGTAAGTTTAGTTGCAAACTTGTCAAACCGGGCAGTTCTGGAGCTGTTCGGGTAATTGCAGTGCTTTTTCGTGCAAAACGTATCGAGGACGCTAGTTTTGACTTGTTATGATGTGTTTGATGTAATTGGATGCTTCCCATGGGAAAATACTCAAAAAATGTGAGTTTAGTTGCAGACTTTTCAAACCGGCCTGTTCAGGTGACTGCAGTGCTTTTCTGCAAAACGGATCGAGGAACCCTTGTTTTAAGTTGTTATGATGTGTTTGATGTAATTGGATGCTTACCATGGGTAAACACTCAAAAAGGTAAGTTTAGTTGCAAACTTGTCAAACCGGGCAGTTCTGGAGCTGTTCGGGTAACTGCAGTGCTTTTTCGTGCAAAACGTATCGAGGACGCTTGTTTTGACTTGTTATGATGTGTTTGATGTAATTGGATGGTTCCTATGGGAAAATACTCAAAAATGTGAGTTTAGTTGCAGACTTGTTAAACCGGGCAGTTCTGGAGCTCTTCGGGTGACTGCAGTGTTTTTTCGTGCAAAAGGATCGACGAGCGCTTGTTTTAACTTGTGCTGATGTGTTTGATGTAATTGGATGGTTCCCATGGGAAAACACTCAGAAATGTGAGTTTAGTTGCAAACTTTCCAAACCGGGCAGTTTTGGAGCTGTTCGGGTAACTGCAGTGCTTTTCTGTAAAATGGATCGAGGAACCCTTGTTTTCAGTTGTTATGATGTGTTTGATGTAATTGGATGCTTACCATGGGAAACCACTCAAGAAGGTAAGTTTAGTTGCAAACTTGTCAAACCGGGCAGTCCTGGAGCTGTTCGGGTGACTGCGGTGCCTTTTCGTGTAAACGTATCGAGACGCTTGTTTTGACTTGTTATGATGTGTTTGATGTAATTGGATGGTTCCCATGGAAAAACACTAAAAAATGTGAGTTTAGTTGCAAACTTTTCAAACCGGGCAGTTCTGAAGCTCTTCGAGTGACTGCAGTGCTTTTTCTTGCAAAACGTATCGAGGACGCTTGTTTTGACTTGTGCTGATGTGTTTGATGTAATTGGATGGTTCCCATGGGAAAACACTAAAAAATGTGTGTTTAGTTGCAAACTTTTCAAACCGGGCAGTTCTGGAGCTGTTCGGGTAATTGCACTGCTTTTTCGTGCAAAACGTATCGAGGACGCTAGTTTTGACTTGTTATGATGTGCTTGATGTAATTGGATGCTTACCATGGGAAAACACTCAAAAAGGTAAGTTTAGTTGCAAACTTGTCAAACCGGGCAGTTCTGGAGCTCTTCGGGTGACTGCAGTGCTTTTTCGTGCAAAACGTATCGAGGACGCCTGTTTTGACTTGTTATGATGTGTTTGATGTAATTGGATGGTTCCCATGGGAAAATACTAAAAAATGTGAGTTTAGTTGCAGACTTGTCAAACCGGGCAGTTCTGGAGCTCTTCGGGTGAGTGCAGTGTTTTTTCCTGCAAAACGGATCGAAGAGCGCTTGTTTTAACTTGTGCTGATGTGTTTGATGTAATTGGATGGTTCCCATGGGAAAATACTAAAAAATGTGAGTTTAGTTGCAAACTTTTCAAACCGGGCAGTTCTGGAACTCTTCGAGTGACTGCAGTGCTTTTTCTTGCAAAACGTATCGAGGACGCTTGTTTTGACTTGTGCTGATGTGTTTGATGTAATTGAACGGTTCCCAGGGGAAAATACTCAAAAATGTGAGTTTTGTTGCAAACTTTTCAAACCGGCCTGTTCAGGTGACTGCAGTGCTGTTCTGCAAAACGGATCGAGGAACCCTTGTTTTAAGTTGTTATGATGTGTTTGATGTAATTGGATGTTTACCATGGGAAAACACTCAAAAAGGTAAGTTTAGTTGCAAACTTGTCAAACCGGGCAGTTCTGGAGCTGTTCGGGTAATTGCAGTGCTTTTTCGTGCAAAACGTATCGAGGACGCTAGTTTTGACTTGTTATGATGTGTTTGATGTAATTGGATGCTTCCCATGGGAAAATACTCAAAAATGTGAGTTTAGTTGCAGACTTTTCAAACCGGCCTGTTCAGGTGACTGCAGTGCTTTTCTGCAAAACGGATCGAGGAACCCTTGTTTTAAGTTGTTATGATGTGTTTGATGTAATTGGATGCTTACCATGGGTAAACACTCAAAAAGGTAAGTTTAGTTGCAAACTTGTCAAACCGGGCAGTTCTGGAGCTGTTCGGGTAACTGCAGTGCTTTTTCGTGCAAAACGTATCGAGGACGCTTGTTTTGACTTGTTATGATGTGTTTGATGTAATTGGATGGTTCCTATGGGAAAATACTCAAAAATGTGAGTTTAGTTGCAGACTTGTTAAACCGGGCAGTTCTGGAGCTCTTCGGGTGACTGCAGTGTTTTTTCGTGCAAAACGGATCGACGAGCGCTTGTTTTAACTTGTGCTGATGTGTTTGATGTAATTGGATGGTTCCCATGGGAAAACACTCAGAAATGTGAGTTTAGTTGCAAACTTTTCAAACCGGGCAGTTCTGGAGCTGTTCGGGTAACTGCAGTGCTTTTCTGTAAAATGGATCGAGGAACCCTTGTTTTCAGTTGTTATGTTGTGTTTGATGTAATTGGATGCTTACCATGGGAAAACACTCAAAAAGGTAAGTTTAGTTGCAAACTTGTCAAACCGGGCAGTTCTGGAGCTGTTCGGGTAATTGCAGTGCTTTTTCGTGCAAAATGTATCGAGGACGCTAGTTTTGACTTGTTATGATGTGTTTGATGTAATTGGATGGTTCCCATGGGAAAATACTCAAAAAATGTGAGTTTAGTTGCAAACTTTTCAAACCGGGCAGTTCTGGAACTCTTCGAGTGACTGCAGTGCTTTTTCTTGCAAAACGTATCGAGGACGCTTGTTTTGACTTGTGCTGATGTGTTTGATGTAATTGAATGGTTCCCAGGGGAAAATACTCAAAAATGTGAGTTTTGTTGCAAACTTTTCAAACCGGCCTGTTCAGGTGACTGCAGTGCTGTTCTGCAAAACGGATCGAGGAACCCTTGTTTTAAGTTGTTATGATGTGTTTGATGTAATTGGATGTTTACCATGGGAAAACACTCAAAAAGGTAAGTTTAGTTGCAAACTTGTCAAACCGGGCAGTTCTGGAGCTGTTCGGGTAATTGCAGTGCTTTTTCGTGCAAAACGTATCGAGGACGCTAGTTTTGACTTGTTATGATGTGTTTGATGTAATTGGATGCTTCCCATGGGAAAATACTCAAAAAATGTGAGTTTAGTTGCAGACTTTTCAAACCGGCCTGTTCAGGTGACTGCAGTGCTTTTCTGCAAAACGGATCGAGGAACCCTTGTTTTAAGTTGTTATGATGTGTTTGATGTAATTGGATGCTTACCATGGGTAAACACTCAAAAAGGTAAGTTTAGTTGCAAACTTGTCAAACCGGGCAGTTCTGGAGCTGTTCGGGTAACTGCAGTGCTTTTTCGTGCAAAACGTATCGAGGACGCTTGTTTTGACTTGTTATGATGTGTTTGATGTAATTGGATGGTTCCTATGGGAAAATACTCAAAAATGTGAGTTTAGTTGCAGACTTGTTAAACCGGGCAGTTCTGGAGCTCTTCGGGTGACTGCAGTGTTTTTTCGTGCAAAAGGGATCGACGAGCGCTTGTTTTAACTTGTGCTGATGTGTTTGATGTAATTGGATGGTTCCCATGGGAAAACACTCAGAAATGTGAGTTTAGTTGCAAACTTTTCAAACCGGGCAGTTCTGGAGCTGTTCGGGTAACTGCAGTGCTTTTCTGTAAAATGGATCGAGGAACCCTTGTTTTCAGTTGTTATGTTGTGTTTGATGTAATTGGATGCTTACCATGGGAAAACACTCAAAAAGGTAAGTTTAGTTGCAAACTTGTCAAACCGGGCTGTTCTGGAGCTGTTCGGGTAATTGCAGTGCTTTTTCGTGCAAAATGTATCGAGGACGCTAGTTTTGACTTGTTATGATGTGTTTGATGTAATTGGATGGTTCCCATGGGAAAATACTCAAAAAATGTGAGTTTAGTTGCAAACTTTTCAAACCGGGCAGTTCTGGAACTCTTCGAGTGACTGCAGTGCTTTTTCTTGCAAAACGTATCGAGGACGCTTGTTTTGACTTGTGCTGATGTGTTTGATGTAATTGAATGGTTCCCAGGGGAAAATACTCAAAAATGTGAGTTTTGTTGCAAACTTTTCAAACCGGCCTGTTCAGGTGACTGCAGTGCTGTTCTGCAAAACGGATCGAGGAACCCTTGTTTTAAGTTGTTATGATGTGTTCGATGTAATTGGATGTTTACCATGGGAAAACACTCAAAAAGGTAAGTTTAGTTGCAAACTTGTCAAACCGGGCAGTTCTGGAGCTGTTCGGGTAATTGCAGTGCTTTTTCGTGCAAAACGTATCGAGGACGCTAGTTTTGACTTGTTATGATGTGTTTGATGTAATTGGATGCTTCCCATGGGAAAATACTCAAAAAATGTGAGTTTAGTTGCAGACTTTTCAAACCGGCCTGTTCAGGTGACTGCAGTGCTTTTCTGCAAAACGGATCGAGGCAACCCTTGTTTTAAGTTGTTATGATGTGTTTGATGTAATTGGATGCTTACCATGGGTAAACACTCAAAAAGGTAAGTTTAGTTGCAAACTTCTCAAACCGGGCAGTTCTGGAGCTGTTCGGGTAACTGCAGTGCTTTTTCGTGCAAAACGTATCGAGGACGCTTGTTTTGACTTGTTATGATGTGTTTGATGTAATTGGATGGTTCCTATGGGAAAATACTCAAAAATGTGAGTTTAGTTGCAGACTTGTTAAACCGGGCAGTTCTGGAGCTCTTCGGGTGACTGCAGTGTTTTTTCGTGCAAAACGGATCGACGAGCGCTTGTTTTAACTTGTGCTGATGTGTTTGATGTAATTGGATGGTTCCCAAGGGAAAACACTCAGAAATGTGAGTTTAGTTGCAAACTTTTCAAACCGGGCAGTTCTGGAGCTGTTCGGGTAACTGCAGTGCTTTTCTGTAAAATGGATCGAGGAACCCTTGTTTTCAGTTGTTATGTTGTGTTTGATGTAATTGGATGCTTACCATGGGAAAACACTCAAAAAGGTAAGTTTAGTTGCAAACTTGTCAAACCGGGTAGTTCTGGAGCTGTTCGGGTAATTGCAGTGCTTTTTCGTGCAAAATGTATCGAGGACGCTAGTTTTGACTTGTTATGATGTGTTTGATGTAATTGGATGGTTCCCATGGGAAAATACTCAAAAAATGTGAGTTTAGTTGCAAACTTTTCAAAACGGGCAGTTCTGTAGTCGTTCTGGTGCTGCTGTGCTTTTTCGTGCAAAACGGATCGAGGAGTACTTGTTTTGACTTGTTATGATGTGTTTGATGTAATTGGATGCTTCCCATGGAAAAACACTCATAAATGTGAGTTTAGTTGCAAACTGCTCAAACCGGGCAGTTCTGGAGCTCTACGGGTGACTACAGTGCTTTTTCATGCAAAACGTATCGAGGTCGCTTGTTTTGACATGTGCTGATGTGTTTGATGTAATTGGATGGTTCCCATAGGAAAATACTCAAAAATGTGAGTTTAGTTGCAAACTTGTCAAACCGGGCAGTTCTGGAGTCGTTCGGGTGACTGCTGTGCTTTTTCGTGCAAAACGTATCGATGACGCTTGTTTTGACTTGTGCTGATGTGTTTGATGTAATTGGATGGTTCCCATGGGAAAATACTCAAAAATGTGAGTTTAGTTGCAGACTTTTCAAACCGCCCTGTTCAGGTGACTGCAGTGCTTTTCTGCAAAACGGATCGAGGAACCCTTGTTTTAAGTTGTTATGATGTGTTTGATGTAATTGGATGCTTACCATGGGTAAACACTCAAAAAGGTAAGTTTAGTTGCAAACTTCTCAAACCGGGCAGTTCTGGAGCTGTTCGGGTAACTGCAGTGCTTTTTCGTGCAAAACGTATCGAGGACGCTTGTTTTGACTTGTTATGATGTGTTTGATGTAATTGGATGGTTCCTATGGGAAAATACTCAAACATGTGAGTTTAGTTGCAGACTTGTTAAACCGGGCAGTTCTGGAGCTCTTCGGGTGACTGCAGTGTTTTTTTGTGCAAAACGGATCGACGAGCGCTTGTTTTAACTTGTGCTGATGTGTTTGATGTAATTGGATGGTTCCGATGGGAAAACACTCAGAAATGTGAGTTTAGTTGCAAACTTTCCAAACCAGGCAGTTCTGGAGCTGTTCGGGTAACTGCAGTGCTTTTCTGTAAAATGGATCGAGGAACCCTTGTTTTCAGTTGTTATGATGTGTTTGATGTAATTGGATGCTTACCATGGGAAACCACTCAAAAAGGTAAGTTTAGTTGCAAACTTGTCAAACCGGGCAGTCCTGGAGCTGTTCGGGTGACTGCGGTGCCTTTTCGTGTAAACGTATCGAGACGCTTGTTTTGACTTGTTATGATGTGTTTGATGTAATTGGATGGTTCCCATGGGAAAACACTAAAAAATGTGAGTTTAGTTGCAAACTTTTCAAACTGGGCAGTTCTGGAGCTGTTCGGGTAATTGCAGTGCTTTTTCGTGCAAAACGTATCGAGGACGCTAGTTTTGACTTGTTATGATGTGCTTCATGTAATTGGATGCTTACCATGGGAAAACACTCAAAAAGGTAAGTTTAGTTGCAAACTTGTTAAACCGGGCAGTTCTGGAGCTCTTCGGGTGACTGCAGTGTTTTTTCGTGCAAAACGGATCGACGAGCGCTTGTTTTAACTTGTGCTGATGTGTTTGATGTAATTGGATGGTTCCCATGGGAAAACACTCAGAAATGTGAGTTTAGTTGCAAACTTTCCAAACCGGGCAGTTTTGGAGCTGTTCGGGTAACTGCAGTGCTTTTCTGTAAAATGGATCGAGGAACCCTTGTTTTCAGTTGTTATGATGTGTTTGATGTAATTGGATGCTTACCATGGGAAACCACTCAAGAAGGTAAGTTTAGTTGCAAACTTGTCAAACCGGGCAGTCCTGGAGCTGTTCGGGTGACTGCGGTGCCTTTTCGTGTAAACGTATCGAGACGCTTGTTTTGACTTGTTATGATGTGTTTGATGTAATTGGATGGTTCCCATGGAAAAACACTAAAAAATGTGAGTTTAGTTGCAAACTTTTCAAACCGGGCAGTTCTGAAGCTCTTCGAGTCACTGCAGTGCTTTTTCTTGCAAAACGTATCGAGGACGCTTGTTTTGACTTGTGCTGATGTGTTTGATGTAATTGGATGGTTCCCATGGGAAAACACTAAAAAATGTGTGTTTAGTTGCAAACTTTCAAACCGGGCAGTTCTGGAGCTCTTCGAGTGACTGCAGTGCTTTTTCGTGCAAAACGTATCGAGGACGCCTGTTTTGACTTGTTATGATGTGTTTGATGTAATTGGATGGTTCCCATGGGAAAATACTAAAAAATGTGAGTTTAGTTGCAGACTTGTCAAACCGGGCAGTTCTGGAACTCTTCGAGTGACTGCAGTGCTTTTTCTTGCAAAACGTATCGAGGACGCTTGTTTGACTTGTGCTGATGTGTTTGATGTAATTGAATGGTTCCCAGGGGAAAATACTCAAAAATGTGAGTTTGGTTGCAAACTTTTCAAACCGGCCTGTTCAGGTGACTGCAGTGCTGTTCTGCAAAACGGATCGAGGAACCCTTGTTTTAAGTTGTTATGATGTGTATGATGTAATTGGATGTTTACCATGGGAAAACACTCAAAAAGGTAAGTTTAGTTGCAAACTTGTCAAACCGGGCAGTTCTGGAGCTGTTCGGGTAATTGCAGTGCTTTTTCGTGCAAAACGTATCGAGGACGCTAGTTTTGACTTGTTATGATGTGTTTGATGTAATTGGATGCTTCCCATGGGAAAATACTCAAAAAATGTGAGTTTAGTTGCAGACTTTTCAAACCGGCCTGTTCAGGTGACTGCAGTGCTTTTCTGCAAAACGGATCGAGGAACCCTTGTTTTAAGTTGTTATGATGTGTTTGATGTAATTGGATGCTTACCATGGGTAAACACTCAAAAAGGTAAGTTTAGTTGCAAACTTGTCAAACCGGGCAGTTCTGGAGCTGTTCGGGTAACTGCAGTGCTTTTTCGTGCAAAACGTATCGAGGACGCTTGTTTTGACTTGTTATGATGTGTTTGATGTAATTGGATGGTTCCTATGGGAAATACTCAAAATGTGAGTTTAGTTGCAGACTTGTTAAACCGGGCAGTTCTGGAGCTCTTCGGGTGACTGCAGTGTTTTTTCGTGCAAAACGGATCGACGAGCGCTTGTTTTAACTTGTGCTGATGTGTTTGATGTAATTGGATGGTTCCCATGGGAAAACACTCAGAAATGTGAGTTTAGTTGCAAACTTTTCAAACCGGGCAGTTCTGGAGCTGTTCGGGTAACTGCAGTGCTTTCTGTAAAATGGATCGAGGAACCTTGTTTTCAGTTGTTATGTTGTGTTTGATGTAATTGGATGCTTACCATGGGAAAACATTCAAAAAGGTAAGTTTAGTTGCAAACTTGTCAAACCGGGCAGTTCTGGAGCTGTTCGGGTAATTGCAGTGCTTTTTCGTGCAAAATGTATCGAGGACGCTAGTTTTGACTTGTTATGATGTGTTTGATGTAATTGGATGGTTCCCATGGGAAAATACTCAAAAATGTGAGTTTAGTTGCAAACTTTTCAAACCGGGCAGTTCTGGAACTCTTCGAGTGACTGCAGTGCTTTTTCTTGCAAAACGTATCGAGGACGCTTGTTTTGACTTGTGCTGATGTGTTTGATGTAATTGAATGGTTCCCAGGGGAAAATACTCAAAAATGTGAGTTTTGTTGCAAACTTTTCAAACCGGCCTGTTCAGGTGACTGCAGTGCTGTTCTGCAAAACGGATCGAGGAACCCTTGTTTTAAGTTGTTATGATGTGTTTGATGTAATTGGATGTTTACCATGGGAAAACACTCAAAAAGGTAAGTTTAGTTGCAAACTTGTCAAACCGGGCAGTTCTGGAGCTGTTCGGGTAATTGCAGTGCTTTTTCGTGCAAAACGTATCGAGGACGCTAGTTTTGACTTGTTATGATGTGTTTGATGTAATTGGATGCTTCCCATGGGAAAATACTCAAAAAATGTGAGTTTAGTTGCAGACTTTTCAAACCGGCCTGTTCAGGTGACTGCAGTGCTTTTCTGCAAAACGGATCGAGGAACCCTTGTTTTAAGTTGTTATGATGTGTTTGATGTAATTGGATGCTTACCATGGGTAAACACTCAAAAAGGTAAGTTTAGTTGCAAACTTGTCAAAACCGGGCAGTTCTGGAGCTGTTCGGGTAACTGCAGTGCTTTTTCGTGCAAAACGTATCGAGGACGCTTGTTTTGACTTGTTATGATGTGTTTGATGTAATTGGATGGTTCCTATGGGAAAATACTCAAAAATGTGAGTTTAGTTGCAGACTTGTTAAACCGGGCAGTTCTGGAGCTCTTCGGGTGACTGCAGTGTTTTTTCGTGCAAAACGGATCGACGAGCGCTTGTTTTAACTTGTGCTGATGTGTTTGATGTAATTGGATGGTTCCCATGGGAAAACACTCAGAAATGTGAGTTTAGTTGCAAACTTTCAAACCGGGCAGTTCTGGAGCTGTTCGGGTAACTGCAGTGCTTTTCTGTAAAATGGATCGAGGAACCCTTGTTTTCAGTTGTTATGTTGTGTTTGATGTAATTGGATGCTTACCATGGGAAAACATTCAAAAAGGTAAGTTTAGTTGCAAACTTGTCAAACCGGGCAGTTCTGGAGCTGTTCGGGTAATTGCAGTGCTTTTTCGTGCAAAATGTATCGAGGACGCTAGTTTTGACTTGTTATGATGTGTTTGATGTAATTGGATGTTTCCCATGGGAAAATACTCAAAAAATGTGAGTTTAGTTGCAAACTTTTCAAACCGGGCAGTTCTGGAACTCTTCGAGTGACTGCAGTGCTTTTTCTTGCAAAACGTATCGAGGACGCTTGTTTTGACTTGTGCTGATGTGTTTGATGTAATTGAATGGTTCCCAGGGGAAAATACTCAAAAATGTGAGTTTTTGTTGCAAACTTTTCAAACCGGCCTGTTCAGGTGACTGCAGTGCTGTTCTGCAAAACGGATCGAGGAACCCTTGTTTTAAGTTGTTATGATGTTTTTGATGTAATTGGATGTTTACCATGGGAAAACACTCAAAAAGGTAGTTTAGTTGCAACTTGTCAAACCGGGCAGTTCTGGAGCTGTTCGGGTAATTGCAGTGCTTTTTTCGTGCAAAACGTATCGAGGACGCTAGTTTTGGACTTGTTATGATGTGTTTGATGTAATTGGATGCTTCCCATGGGAAAATACTCAAAAAATGTGAGTTTAGTTGCAGACTTTTCAAACCGGCCTGTTCAGGTGACTGAGTGCTTTTCTGCAAAACGGATCGAGGAACCCTTGTTTTAAGTTGTTATGATGTGTTTGATGTAATTGGATGCTTACCATGGGTAAACACTCAAAAAGGTAGTTTAGTTGCAAACTTGTCAAACCGGGCAGTTCTGGAGCTGTTCGGTAACTGCAGTGCTTTTTCGTGCAAAACGTATCGAGGACGCATGTTTTGACTTGTTATGATGTGTTTGATGTAATTGGATGGTTCCTATGGGAAAATACTCAAAAATGTGAGTTTAGTTGCAGACTTGTTAAACCGGGCAGTTCTGGAGTTCTTCGGTGACTGCAGTGTTTTTTTCGTGCAAAACGGATCGACGAGCGCTTGTTTAACTTGTGCTGATGTGTTTGATGTAATTGGATGTTCCCATGGGAAACACTCAGAATGTGAGTTTAGTAGCAACAAACTTTTCAAACCGGGCAGTTCTGGAGCTGTTCGGGTAACTGCAGTGCTTTTTTCTGTAAAATGGATCGAGGAACCCTTGTTTTCAGTTGTTATGTTGTGTTTGATGTAATTGGATGCTTACCATGGGAAAACACTCAAAAAGGTAAGTTTAGTTGCAACTTGTCAAACCGGGCAGTTCTGGAGCTGTTCGGGTAATTGCAGTGCTTTTTCGTGCAAAAGTATCGAGGACGCTAGTTTTGACTTGTTTGATGTGTTTGATGTAATTGGATGGTTCCCATGGGAAAATACCAAAAAATGTGAGTTTAGTTGCAAACTTTCAAACGGGCGTTCTGTAGTCGTTCTGGTGCTGCTGTGCTTTTCGTGCAAAACGGATCGAGGAGTACTTGTTTTTGACTTGTTATGATGTGGTTGATGTAATTGGATGCTACCCATGGAAAAACACTCATAAATGTGAGTTTTAGTTGCAAACTGTCAAACCGGCAGTTCTAAGAGCTCTACGGGTGACTACAGTGCTTTTTCATGCAAAAACGTATCGAGACGCTTGTTTTGACATGTGTGTGTTTGATGTAATGGATGGTCCCATGGAAATACTCAAAAATGTAGTTT
>RWGY01000180.1:0-27711 GCA_007726485.1 Eragrostis curvula
TTCAAATATGCCTTTTTGGGGGATATATTGGGTGTTGTTTTTCCTGAGTCACCAGAAAATAGAGTTGATTTCAATGGACATGGTAGTGTGTTGGATATACATCTAGCCGCCCTGATATGTCGCAGTACCAATTGTAGTTGTTGCATGTTTCGTGCCTGCCAAATGAAGCAATTTTACTGCTAAGGGGGGGCGCGAGACTAACGGGCTCTCTGTTTCTGTTGCAAACGGGGCCTCAAGACGAACCCGTTATTCTGTATCTGTTGCAAACGGTTCCTCAAGAAGAACAATTTTCTTTTTTTTTTTTGCGAAGAAAGAACTAGTTATTCTGTATCTGTTGCAAAATGGAGCCTGAAATAAACTGTTTATCGGTAGCATGGGCACAGTCGTAATGAATAGACAAAGACACATTTTATGATATGAGTAGTGATTGTGTATGTACGTGCAATTTCCTCATCACATATTTAGCGCATTTTATAGGACCGTAATAATTGTCCTGTTGAAACCCAAAATGTGCTCAACAAGTAAATAACTAGTCTTGAATCTTCACACAGTTCAATTTAAGATACTTTGTAATATGATCATTTTATTGATTTGAGGATATCATCTTTACAAGACAAGGCCATCTCCAGTGAAAATGGAGCCAACATCTTCAGTCAATAACCCAATGCAATGACTAGGAGATAACTATAGTGTAGATAAAGCTTTTGCCATCAAATAAAATATCATGAGAACTAAATATTAGTCGCCAGCAGCCCAATTTTTAGGGGTCATCTTGTGTTGCACCGGATGACCCTTGAATTAGGTGCAACCTGGAAGGTCACAGCTGCTACCCGGTGGGTGAGGACTTGTACCAGGCCGTGTACTTGGTATGCGATCACAATTATTATTTTCTGCATAAAAAAAATGACAACCAAACATATCAGCAGAGTAGTTTATTTCGTGGCTCCGCTGGAATCAATTCTTTTGGAGTATAATTTTTTTAGAGTATATAGGAAATGAGGAACTGGGATATATTTATCGGCAATCCGAATATTACAAACAAACCTTAAACTCATAACGCCTTTGAGCTCACCTGGTGTACTTGCGCAAGGACCGCCGGCACCCGATAATGTAATTAGGCTGCTGCCCGCCAGAAGAAACACAAACAGCAACTGGGCACGAAGCGCGAAGGGCAAGCAGGACAGGAGAATCCCGTCCCATCCTGCCACCGTACCCGTTTCTATCCCGTTCGATTTCGGATTTGCGGGAAAAAGCAGGAACAGGACGGGATGCGGTAGAGCCACAGCAGGAACAGGATCGAAAAAAGTTGAGGCCTAATCCCGACCGTTTTACCAGGATCCCGTTTTGATCCGGTATGCTCCCGTATTTTATCCCAGTTTTCACAATCCGGGAACTCCAGCACACAACCCAACTCACCCCCTCCATCTAGTATTTATCTAGGATGCGTATAGCCTGATCCTGCTAGCTGGACGAGGTGGTACTAATGCCACCAGAGCATCAGATATTTGAATGGCCGGTTGAGGTAGAGGTATGGGCCTCTTTTTACTGGCAGTATCACGTATAGAGAGGTGCCCAGCTGTGCAGAATCTAGCAGTTCAGAGGCGCACAGCAGCCTTCTTCGGTCATTTGTTTGCTTTTATTTTCCTACTACTTTTTTTTCCTTTTGTCACCAATCTCTGCAATTTCTTTTCTCATAATATTTGCATTAGAAAATTATAAGACATGTTTCCATAAAAAGGTGTTAAAAATGTCTATGTTCCCGACTTAATCACCGTTTACCGACCGTTACTGGTATATATCCGATCGATTATTCCGTTTACCGAAGGCCCGTTTTTCTTCCGTCCGTTTTCGTTACCGGCTATCCCGTTTCCGTTCCCGTCCGATGATGCAAATGTGAAAGTGAAAACGGTTGAGGTGTTTTCCCGACCATTCGCGACCGTTTTCACCCCTACGTGTTTGGCGGCTATCTGTGGCCAATGGCCATTATGGCGTCTAACAGAGTAACAGGTAGCCTGTCTTCCGGGCGTCTCAAGGTTGCTCCTGCACCCGCGTCAGATGCCTGGCAAGAAAAATGAGCTGACGATTGGACCTCCTTGCTGCTAGCTGATCCACGCTGGGCATCAAAGTCTATCACGATAAGACGTGAATGTATGGTGCCAGGGCCCGCCAGGTCCACGCTGGGCCTCGAAGTCTATCGACAATCACGATAAGGGAAAATATCTTGCCAGCGCCCGCCAGGTTGGAATTCTACAATTGACTTGGACGTCAACCTTTAACTGTACATCTACTGCTCGACAGAGCTATAAAGCAGACAATGCTTCCAGAAGCCAAACAGAAGCCAAATTCTTTAAGGGGGGAGGGCTGTGACACCCCATGTCACTGAAATTGCATAAAGCTCACCTTGAACTGAACAAAAGGCCAAACAGAAGCCAAATTCAAAATTCAAAATTCAAAAATTTAAACAATGGTCAAATCCAAGCTTCCGAAGGAACTCAAATTTTTGCATAACAACTTAAGCCAACAAAAATACCAGTAGATAGCCCGGCTCAAGGGATAATTTTAGAGAATTTTTGATGATTTTTGAAATTCATTTAGCTGCCCAATGAAATCTCCAAATCTTAAAAAGTCATCTCCAACTCCGGTGAGCTGCGCCGCCGCGCTCCGGCGTGATGCCGGCCGACGCACCTAGGACCACACGCACAGGATCTAGTGTGGCTGTGCGGGATCCTTTGCGGATAACCATGTAGCCCCATGTGTGCCCTCAGATCTGAGTGGCCGGATCGATTTGTGGCCAGCCCGGATCCTTTGTGGCCGAGACCATGTGGCCCTTGGTGTGGCTCAGATCTGATTGGTCCACATCTTTTGAAATCCTTTTCGTATTTATTTAATTCTTCAGAAATTGCCAGAAATTTGTAAAATTCATAGTAAATCGAATACACCTCCGAAAATTATGAAACCAATTTTATTAGCTTCCTTATGCTCATATCTACTCAAAATCTTGCAACTCGTTTTCCTGTTTTCTGTAAAATTATAAATGATGCAAACCTTGTTTAATTCCTAATAAATTTTATGTTGCTCATTAAATCATGAAATGTTGCATGCTTGTTAAGCTTCTGATTACACACTTACAGAGCATTTTTCCACTGCAATATTCTGCAGAATTATTTTCTTATAATTTAAATCGTATGTTGCATTGTACAAATTGTTATAAATAACTCCTACAGCAATAAATCATGGAACTTCACCATGATTCAGTTCCAGTGGTGTTCTTCACCAGAAAAATGCCACTGGACATAAATCAAATTTCGAAATTAATTAAGTTAACTAACTCACTTAAGCTAATTAAGTGATTAACTTAAACAATAGTTAATTAAGGAAATACTTCAGACAAAAGTAATTAACAAAATTAATCAATTGCACTTACAGTGTAAATGACTGTCCTATCATGTAATTAAATCTTAATTGCATCATGTTATTGCATCTAACTTGCATTTCCTTGTCATGGCATATAGCTCTCGAGGTGATTCAGGAGCAGGTGGAGGACCAGGATGCTGAGCCGCTCAGGAGGAGCCACTGACTGATCGTTGCTGACTGTGCTAGAGATAGCGTTGTTCTTGAGGCAGGCAAGCCCCGGTGCATGCCTCCCTATTTAGGATTTTATTTTCGCACTTGATTGGGGCTATTAATTGATTGTGCATTAGGTTTATTAGGAGTTGATGTGAAAACTTAGAACTGCATTAGGACTACCTTTCCATATCCTACCTTGTGTCCTATTTTGTAGATGTGGTCTAGGTTACGTTAGAACTTGCTAGGCTCAGTGGCTAGCGGACGGTAGAAGTCGAGTGGTAGGTCCCACTCGCATGATAGGGACCCCTGGATTGTACTAGCTGGATTTAGGATTTGTTGAGACCGGACGGGGAATTACTTGTATAGGATGGTTGGAGAAGGCTGGGCCTTCACGGTGGTGTAGCCCCGTCTGTGTCGATTAAGGACCGTTCGTTGTTGGCCCTGTTGAGCAAGTTCGAACGTACTGATCATATGCTAGTATTTTTATGGGCCTAGTAAACTTAGTAGCTTGGGTTGCCCTGGTGTGCGGCGGAAGCCTGCCCTTTCCATCATGGTATTCGGGAGAGAAAGAATGCTTCCCAATCGGGGCGTACGTCTGGGACGGGGACCGTGCGGGAAGGCCTTTCTCGGGAGGGGTTGGACCCAGCCTAGCTTCAGGGGGATCCTTGCAAACAGTTGCCGCATGCGACTTTACGCGTGTGCGGCGTATGGTCAGGTTTTCTCCTGCAGGATGTACATCGATGCCGCCGCTCTCGGTCAAGAGCAACCTTGCTCACTGCGTCACCTCGTAGTGTATTGATGGTGATGATGCTAGTCTATTACATTACTGTTTTTACATATTTTGCTATATATACTGTCACCGTTGATGTATTGTTATTTATACCTGTTCTAGATATATGAACACTGCTTTATTGGTTAAGTACTTAATTGGAATTAAAACTTGAAAGTAAGGACCAAGTAATTAGTGCGCTTTTATGCAAGTGAGTCAGCCTAACCCTTTGTAGCCTTTGCATTCTAGGAGTCGGCTGTAGTTAGCCACGTTGACGGGTAAGTCTTGCTGAGTAACTAGTACTCAGGGTTTGGCTCTTTATGTTTTTGTACAGGTATAGATTTTTGCTTCCGCTGTTGCTTGGTGAAGTTCATCAGCGGGTCCACATCGCAGGGCTTCGATGTGCGGCCACTTATCGTCGAGTGTTGTAGATTTGGTATAGTTGAGACTTTCGCTGTGCTACTCTCGTGTTTTAAATCATTTAAGACTTGTAATAACTTAAATATGCAAATTTGTGCTTTTTATGTGATGTACTGTTGCGTCTGTTCATCAGCGCTTTACCGACTCGATCCTGTGAAAAGCGGAGATGCTTCATATTCCAACCGAGCTTGGTTCTCAACTGATTGCGGCTATTTCTACGTTTACTTAGCAAGGTCTCCTAAGGCTTTGTGCTTATTGGTTTCTTGGCCCTTATATATATAATCTGATGCGTTCAGTTCCTTGCCCGTACGAAGATATAGAGACACGTCTGCATCTTATTTCCTATAGGTAGCCTGTATTGCCCCTATCTCGGGGGAAGCATGCACTGAGAATGCTGCAAAGTGGTGGGCAGGGTGGAGGGGGCAGGAGCCACAAGCATTAGCGTCTGATTGGCACGGGGGAACTGATGCTTGATTGCAAACATCATATCCATTACTCGTTTTCAATCTAACCATCAAGCTACTTAGAATATTATTGACACAGAAAAAGATCCCATATGGATTTATTTAATGTTTTTAAAATTCACCATTTTGGTAGTATTTTTTCAATATTTTTGTTGTATTGTTCCAATATTTTATAACATATTGATGTTCTATATTAAAAAATGTTGAACTGCTCATTGTAATATGTTGAATCTAGTCATCCATCCCTAGCAAAAAAAAAAGAAAAAAAAAAGAAGAAGATTCTAGTGATCCATAATGTTTGTTTTAACATATTTGGTACTTTTCAACCTTTTAATGTATTGCTTCAACACTTTCATAAAATGTTTAATTTGTATTTTAATTATTGAAATTTATTCTAAAAAATACTTAATCTAGATATTAAATTTTATTAGCATACAAAATGAAAAAAATCAACATTATAGTGACTTGATAATAAAAGTAACATAAATATATTAAAATAATTATCTGAAATTTTGGACCAGATCATTGCCTAAACACTATAGGGCCATCATGGGGTGTGCTCACTGATGCTTGGAGTAGCCCAGGCTACCAGTAGGAGGACCCTGCCATTACATCAATAGAGTGCCAGGAGGACAAGATTTTCATAACAAATATGCCATTGGATTTGTTGATACGTGAAAATAAGGGTCGAAGCTAGCCTTCCCATTTGGGTCCACTATACTAACTTGATCGGGGTGAAAGGGGTCTTGGTCTAGCGGTTAAGGCATTCGAGTAACACCTTTGAAGTCCTGGGTTCGACTCTCGGTGGGAGCGAATTTTCTAGGATTTAACGGCATTTGTGCTTTCAGCGGTAGGCGACGTGGCCGTCGACAGCGAGGCGCCAGTGGTGATTTCGGGAATCTGGAGAATTTGCCGGCTCAGTCTTCGAAGATGCTCATAGGGGTAGGGTTTGCGTATGTGCGTTCATAGGGGTGAGTGTGCGTGCGTTATGAGTGTCTGAGTTGTACTGTGTAATTTCTCAAAAAAAAAAAAAACTTGATCGGGTCTTTACTAACGTGCTTAGCGATCACGCCTTAACTTTTAAAATCCGATAGGAGATCCTAGGCGCACAGTCCATTAGAGAGTAAGGGTACATTTCGTAGGGTTTTAGTTATTACAGGACAAAGAAACAACTTCCCCTTTTTTTTTGGTGAACTTGTTTCCTTCTATTTTTACATAAACAAACTAGAAACGTATGTCCAGTTGGTCGATAGAAACTAAGAGCAACTCAAAAGTATCCTCTCAACAATTTTCCTCCCAATATCCTCTTGGGAGGCTCGCATTAGCATTTTCAGGATATTAAGAGGTGTAGCTTCGTAAGTCTCCTAATAACTCCATCCCAATATCTCCTCCTCTTTCCTTCTTCTCTTCTGCACCAAAGGACAATGTTGGAAACGTTTTATGGAGCAACACCAGTGCAGCACATTCAGACCATGCCCAGCTGCGATGGCGAGGGAGTCGGCCATGGACACATGAACGTACGCATCCATGCCCAGCTGCGCCAGCGCCGCGTGAGGGTTGCGCATGGCCGGGACCAGGCTGGCCTTGAGCTACGCGTCGTCGCCTGTGAACACCTCGTTCCCCACGGTGATGCCCGTCACCCGCATTGCGCTGGTGTGGGTCCCGCTAGAAGTTGGTATTGGGAGGGGGAGCAAACCTCCCTTTCTATTGGGAGGAGAGAGCTGGTTTTTGGGAGGAGAGGAAAAGTAGGGAGCTTTTTGGGAGACTGATGGAGCAAGTTTTCTTCCCCAACCTCCCAATATGACAGGTTTTTTGGTATTGAGAGAGGGATTGGTAGACTGGTGGAGTTGCTCTAACACCTTCCCATACAGTTTCTCCTCAAGTTTCTTGATAGAAACTAGCTAGGAGAAACTGTTAGTTAGTCAATCCTTTTGTCAAACGGTTATGAAGATGATGTGGCTTAATTATGATGGCAATAACTTAAAGACATTATTTTTATGATTTTTTTCATGACTATTCTTACAATAAGTTGAATATTTAGCATAAGCCGATTCATCATTGTCGAAGTGAAACTTATTCTTGCGACTAAAATATACATTTTGCTAAATTAACACCATACATTTTACTAACATCCTGGCCCATGGCTTAATAGATTGATAGAATACTCATATCAACAAGTTGCAACTTCTTTATCGGAAGCTCATCTCGAAGGTTAACCGTGCTAGATCTGGAGTAATTTCAGGATGGGTGACCGACCGAAAAGTTCTTCCCATGTGTGCACGAGTGAAGACAAAGTGTGGAGAAAAGACTTATGTTGGTCTGTGAGGGAAGTCTTGATTACTACAGAGCTGCCAGATGTGCGGGTCCAACCTGAAAAAGGGGACGTTCCTGGCTTGGGGCTGACCGACAAAGACGTTGGTCTTCTAAGGGGGTGAGTATATGACATCCCGGCCAAAGGCTTAATAGTATTGATAGATTACTTATACCAACATGTTGCAACTTCTTTTTCGGAAGCTCCTCTCGGAAGAACTCCGAGGTTAAGCGTGCTTGTTCTGAAGCAATTTCAGAATGGGTGACCGACCGGAGAGTTATTCCCAGATGCACACGAGTGAGGATAAACTGCGCAGAAAAGACATGTGTTGCTTTGTGAGGGAAGTCTCGAGCTCCTTGAAAGCTATAAGGTGTGTTGGTGCGACCTGGAAAGAGGTGGGACGCTGCAACTAGATTAACACAATACACGCTAGTGCTTCTATCCTATGCTATTATAGATTTATTTAGTTAACCT
This sequence comes from Eragrostis curvula, assembly GCA_007726485.1. Classification (NCBI taxonomy): domain Eukaryota; kingdom Viridiplantae; phylum Streptophyta; class Magnoliopsida; order Poales; family Poaceae; genus Eragrostis; species Eragrostis curvula. Next base: position 8,006 of record RWGY01000180.1, read on the forward strand.
GTCGCATAGAAGAGCATGCCAATACGGGCATAAATTGGGCATCAGCGGAAGTACGAATTTCCTTATAACTCGTCACGGCTGCTTGCTATCTGCAAATAATCAACAAACAACATGATGAAACTTAACCAATGTTGCGGACGGGATCATCGAGCTTCAGGTTGTTTTATTTAAAGCACATAATTATAATAAAAATCAAGAATGAAAATATCATTCATTTGAGGATGAAGTGGCCCCGTTCAAATATATCCATAGACGACCTCTTCATTTAAGTAAGACGTTGTGTATGAAACAGATTTTCCAAAACTGAGATATAGTGACAATCATCCTGTGCTTTATATATGAAGAGTCAACGTTGACGTGTTACTCCTTCGTAGCTCAACTTTACTTGATCCGCCGAATCGCATAATCAACAATAATCAATAAGCGCTCCATTCTTCAGGTTAGAAGGGAAGAGTAATCTATTCATTTATAGAATAAGACCAATTGATCACTTTATGCAATGTCTATGCCACATCAAAAATTTTATGAGGCAAGAGAAAGGAGACTTTCATTACAATAGAGAGGAGTTTCATCCCAGTAAAACCCAACAGGCTCGGTTATCAAAATATTAGTCTTGGTAACAGTTTAATAAAACCATGCATAGATAATGGCTTATCATATACCTGGCTACTTCAATCCCAATTGGTGACTTCTTTGTAATATTTCTTTCACGTCTCTGTCTGTCGTCAAGTCAAGAGCACGTGAAAGGCTCAGGTCAGCAGCTAAGAAAATAAAATTACATAACACTGAATTGTCGGCAGGCAAGGGAAGCCGATATGTACTGGCAGCTGATAGGTCAGCAGCTAAGAAAATAAAATTACATAACACTGAATTGGACGGCAGGCAAGGGAAGCCGATATGTACTGGCAGATACTTCAGTACAAATGTTTCTCCTTCAATCACCATGTCCTTGCCGAGACGTAAAGACAAAGTGTGACAACGAAAGACTCGAGCGGGTAAGATGACATGACAACTTGCATTTGACTATCCTAGCAAGATCGCATATTTAATATCTTTGATCATTCTAGAGGTCATCATATTCGCACCAATTTTTAAATAAAAACAACTCCCCTATAATATTTTAATGTACATGATTTATGAGATACTCCGAATAAAAAATAGTTACAAAGGAAGTAAAGGTATGCGATCTTTAAATTAGAATGTATGCAGCCAATAGGCAATGAAAAACCATGCCTCAGGAGATAACAGGAACTATACTGCACGCTTGCTGTCATCTCACTAGTGTGTCTACACGATAATACTACCTCACTTCCGAAATATATATTTCTCATTCTAGACTTCAACAGCTGAAGCGTCTCCGCTTTTCGCAGGATCGAATCGGTAAAGCGCTGATGAACAGACGCAACAGTACAACATATAAAAAGCACAAATCTGCATATTTAAGTTATTACAAGTCTTAAATAATTTAAAACACGAGAGTAGCACAGCGGAAGTCTAAAAGATACAATACTACAACACTCGACAAAACGTGGCCGCACATTGAAGCCCTGCGATGTGGACCTGCTGAGGAACTCCACCAAGCAACAGCGGAAGCAAAATCTATACCTGCACAAAAACATAAAGAGCCAAACCCTGAGTACTAGTTACTCAGCAAGACTTACCCGTCAACATGGCTAACTACAGCCGACTCCTAGTATGCAAAGGCTACAAAGGGGTAGGTTGACTCACTTGCCTACAAGCGTACTAATTACTTGATCCTTACTTTCAAATTTTAATTTTTATTTAAGTACTTAACCAGTAAAGCAATGTGCATGTCTAAAATAGGTATAAGTAACAATACATCAACGGTGACAGTATATACAGCAAAATATATAAATAACAGTAATGTAATAGACTAGCATCATCATCATCAATCATATGCTGAAGCGTCTCCGCTTTTCGCAGGATCGAGTCGGTAAAGCGCTGATGAACAGACGCAACAGTACAACATATAAAAAGCACAAATCTGCATATTTAAGTTATTACAAGTCTTAAATGATTAGTAGCACAGCGAAAGTCTAAAAGATACAATACTACAACACTCGACGAAACGTGGCCGCACATCGAAGCCCTGCGATGTGGACCTGCTGAGGAACTCCACCAAGCAACAGCGGAAGCAAAATCTATACCTGCACAAAAACATAAAGAGCCAAACCCTGAGTACTAGTTACTCAGCAAGACTTACCCGTCAACGTGGCTAACTACAGCCGACTCCTAGTATGCAAAGGCTATAAAGAGGTAGGATGACTCACTTGCCTACAAGCGCACTAATTATTTGGTACTTACTTTCAAATTTTTATTTTTATTTAAGTACTTAACCAGTAAAGCAGTGTGCATATGTCTAAAATAGGTATAAGTAACAATACATCAACGGTGACAGTATATACAGCAAAATATATAAATAATATTAATGTAATAGACTAGCATCATCATCATCAATCATATCACACTACGAGGTGACTCAGTAAGCAAGGTTGCTCTTGACCGAGAGCGGCGGCATCGATGTACATCCTGCAGGAGAAAACTTGACCATACGCCACACACGCGTAGAGTCGCATGTGGCAACTATTCGCGAAGGTCCCCCTAGAGCTGGCTGGGTCTCACACCTCCCGAGAAAGGCCTTCCTGCACGGTCCCCGTCCCAGACGTACGCCCCGATTGGGAAGCATCCCTTCTCTCCCGAATACTATGATAGAAAGTGCAAGTATCCGCAAGACACCAGAGCAACCTAAGCTACTAAGTTTACTAGGCCCATAAAAACACTAGCATATGATCAGTACATTCGAACTTGCTCAACAGGGCCAATAACGGACGGTCCTTAATCGACACAGATGGGGCTACACCACCGTGAAGGCCCGGCTTTCTCCAACCATCCTATACAAGCAATTCCCCGTCCGGTCTCAACAAATCCTAAATCCAGCTAGTACAATCCAGGAGTCCCTATCATGCGAGTGGGACCTACCACTCGACTTCTACCGTCCGCTAGCCACTAAGCCTAGCAAGTTCTAACGTAACCTAGACCACATCTACAAAAATAGGACACAAGGTAGGATATGGAAGGGTAGTCCTAATGCAGTTCTAAGTTTTCACATCAACTCCTAACAAACCTACTGCACAATCAATTACTAGCCCCAATCAAGTACGAAAATAAAATCCTAAATAGGGAGGCATGCACCGGGGCTTGCCTGGCTCAGGAACGACGCTATCAGTAGCACAGTCAGCAACGATCAGTCAGTGGCTCGTCCTGAGCGGCTCAGCACCCTGATCCTCCACCTGCTCCTGAATCACCTCGATTGCTATACGTCATGACAAGGAAATGCAAGTTAGATGCAATAATAATATGATGCAATCATGATTTAATTACTTAGTGGACAGTCATTTACACTGTAAGTGCAAATGATTAACTCTGTTAATTAGTTTCGTCTCAAGTATTTTCTTAATCAATTACTGTTTAAGTTAATTACTTAACTAGCTTAAGTGAATTATTTAACTTAATTAAATTCGAAAATCAATATATGTTCAGTGGCATTTTTCTTGTGAAGTGAACCACTGAAAATAATTTATGGTGAAGTTTCATGATTTATTGATGAAGGTATTATTTATAATAATTTATACAATGCAACATATGATTTAAATCATAGGAAAATAATTAATTAACATATGACAGTGGAAAAACACTCTGTATGTGTGTAATCAGTAGCTTAACAAATATGCCAAAGTTCAATATTTATGGAGCAACAGAGAATTTATCACTATTTAAACAATTTCTGCACATTTTAAATTTTACAGAAAACAGGAAAGTAGATCTGAGCATAAGGAAGCTAACAAAATTGGTTTCCTAATTTTCTGAGGTGTATTTGATTTACTATGAATGTTACAAGTTTCTGTGATTTTCTGGAATTTAAACTAATTCGGAAAAAGGATTGAATTTGGGCCGGGCCAGTCAGATCAGAGCAGCACAGACGGACACAAAGTCCCGGCCGCACTGGATCCACAAAAATCCACAGCAGATCGGACCAGTCACGTGTGCGAACACACGAGGGCCACACGAACACGGCACACTGGATCCGAGCGTGGACACACCGGATCCGGGCCGGAGCGGCGACCGGCTCGCCGGGGGCGGGCGGCGCAGCTCGCCGGAGTAGGCTTTTTGGTCGGGATTCGGCGAACGAAAGGCACGGGGAGGGGCGGCACGACGCGGTAAACATACCTAGGGCAACGGTAGCGAGCGAGGGCGGCCGGAGTGGGGTCGGCGACGAGCGGCGGCAGTCGGATGAAGCCCGGTGACGTCGTGGTGAGGGAGGGGTGGTCGGAGTGGAGCGGGATCTGGCCGAGACGCTTCAATGCGACGAGGAGAAGCTCTGAGTTGACACCGTTGACGACGAGGAGGCCGGAATGGAGGAGCTGGACGGAGGATTAGCGCACGGCGGCTCGACGGCGGCAGGGGAAAAGTGGCGCGGGGCCTCAACCAGCTGCGGAAACAAGGAAACGAGTCATGAGGTGGGGGCGCGGGCTTGAAATGCACCTCGAGGTTCGGTGAATCGGTGAATAGCTCACCGGAGAGGGGTAAAACGGCGACGAGGTTGGGGGGTGCGCGCGGCCAGACTTTGAGACGAACGCTCAATCCGTGCTCCCCAGCCCGAGTTACGAGCAAAGGTGGCAATGGTGAGCTCACGGAGGCGTCGTAGCGCACCCTTCTTCCACAGCGGCTCGGGTGGAGGGCGAGCGGTTGAGGGGCGCGGCTGCGAGCTCACTCGGCAGCCGGCAATGGCGGGCGGAGCTAGGGTTCTTGACGAGGGAGAGAAGGGGAAAATGGGGTGAGGCGCTCGGACAGGCGAAGGAGAAGAGTGGGCGTCGATTTTGTCCGAGCGGCGCTGGTCCAGGGCGGCAAGGCGCGCCGGTCGACGACGGCCACGTGGCGAGGAGTCCCCGACGACGAGCAGTGAAAGATGAGAGGCTGACAAGCGGGCCCGAGAGCATCTTTCATTTTCGTGAATTATTCAAATGGTGATTTCTCCCAATTTTGTGCACACAAATTGGAGTATCAAACGAGTTCCAAAAATCACACATCTGGTCTCTTTGGAAAGCTCTTGAAAAGTTCTATCAACTGGCCAACATGCACATCTGGAATCCAAAGTAATTTCAAATGCCAGCATTTCAAAATTGATCACTTTTTCAGCTTTGGGGATTTATTTGAGCTGGCAAAAGAATTTCTAAAATCACCATAAATTCTCCAAAATTCTTATTTCAGAAGGGCTAGCCACTGGTATTTTTAGTTTCTCAACTTGTTATTGAAATTTTTGAATTCCTTCACAAGCCTAGGTTTCACAATTATTTGAACATTTGATTTCGAATTTGAAATTTACTTGGATTTTTGTTCTGTTCAGTTGGGACGCTTTTGCTAACATGTTTTTAGTGACACGGGGTGTCACAACAGCTTCCTTCAATTAATTGTCATTTTCACATCCAAATGCTTCTTTATCTTTTACCAATACATCTCTATCTCGCTCATCCTTGTTTCATGTGGATTTACCTTTTCTGTTTCTCTTTAATTCTGGTACCCTGAGGTAAAATGACAACTATCTTGGAATAGAAGTAACAAGCGTTAAGCTGTTCAGCAATAGTAATAACTAACGGTACACTGATGAAAGCATAATAATTTCCAACTCTATGGTTCATGTAGTACTAGCAACCCCACCACAGATCCTTCGCAGCTCTTTCTTGGACTGTTGCAGTGGCAAACTTCCAGGTTGTGATCTCTTCGGTTCTTTTGTTTTTTCGGTGAAATGGTTGTGTTGTCAGGTTCTATGGTTGTCCATTCATCCAGCACGAACTAAACATTATACAAATTAAACAAACCAAAAATTCTTCGCCCAGATGAGAGCTGATGACATGGAACGATGGTATTTAATTATCATTCATAGGCCAGTTTCAAGAGGAAATCTACTGTTGTTACTATTGAGATTTTAGAGTTACATGTTTCAAAATGAAACTTAATTGGTATTAGTGTATTTAGTAGTTTAGATATTATGCATCAATGAATGTCATATGTACCTGTAAATTTATACCGGCCAGGAGGCTCAATGCAATTCATACAACCATCTAATATATATAGAGTATATTTCACAAACCTATAACTATTTGTGCTCTTGTATCACAAAACTACAACATTCGAAGTCTATTTCACAAAACTATAACTATTTTGACCCTTAGTAACAAAAAACTACAGGCTTTGTGAATGACAAGTGGGACCATACTACAAAAGCTGTAGGTTTGTTTTACTAAAGGTCAAAATAGTTGTAGTTTCGTGAAATAGACTTCAAAAATTGTAGTTTTGTGATATAAAAGTACAAATAGTTGTAGGTTTCTAAAATTTGCTCTTATATAGACAATCTATTTACCGTACAATTCCTACAACAGTTAGGAGCGGTAGGTTCTGATACAAGGATCAACACATGAACAAAATTAGGGTGTTTAGCCTACTATCTTTGGCATTTCGTTGTTTGGAAGAGGCTGCTGAGTACGTACCCAGGCGAACGAAAGAGCTGTGCAAGCAAGAGAAAAACCAAGTACCAACTTTATGTTACACTCGTTAGATGGTCCCGCATTGACCAATGACCTCGCAAATTTGACCAGGTCCAGCTATCAGTATCATATTAAAATTCCAACTTTATGTTTGACTCATTCGGTGCCCATGCCTTGACGAACCCGGCACTCCAGGCCGGACATATCTGTATCTACCTTGTCAACTACAGTGTTTTATAACTTATTGTGATCTATAACTCTCATTTTGACTGTTTCTCCATCTGAGGTCATTTGAAAATTTCAAATTTCAAATTCAGATACCACTTAAACCTTTATTTTGTTAGCAAAATTAATTCAAATTAAAAATTATTGAACTACAAAGTTTCATAACTTCTGAGGATCTATAACTTTTAGTTTAGTCATTTATTCATCCAACATAGTGATAGTTATAACATTGTTCACAAATCTTATATGTCCCTCTTCTAGTTTCAGGAAACTATATGGGAGATGTAGATTTTGTGAGCAAATTTACTAGCTCTTTGTTGAATGAAGAAATGATCAAAATGAAAAGTGCAGATCTTGAGAAGTTATAAAACTTGCAGCAGCGAGGTCTAGACGAATATAAACTGCAGCAAGCTGCTGTTGACTCCATATTTAGTTTGTTTTTCCAACCTCAGCCGCAAACTCATATGTTTAGAGTTTCCATTACATGTTCCCACAGGTACACTAGCTGGTTTCGTTTGTTACAGAAGCAGATGTCATGTGTCGTACATATCGTGAAAACTAAGGCAAAAGCCGCCAATGCACGGTTCTACAACGGCCGATTGGAGGCAACCAATAGGTACCTCTAGATATATACCAACATATCTTCCAGCTTCGTGCTTTTGTTAGTTGGTCCATACTTTGACGCGTTCAACAAAAGAAGATATGAAGAAACGCCTACTGGAGTCTGATTGCATGGGAATGGAAGCAGTGCTCCATTTTCTTTTTTTTTTTTGGGGGGGGGGGAGGGATTGCAAGCAGTACTCCGTTGGAGCCCCATCTGGATTATTATTATGCCTTGCTTTCCATAGAACCCTAGACCCTAAGTTATAGCGATATTTACTAGATGCAGCAAAGAGAACAGAGAAAAGGACTGTTTTATAGGGGGGGGGGGGGGGGGGGGATGTAAATAAGCTGCAGGTCTTACTATTTTTTTTATTTTCATTTTTTTGCCTGTAGATACGGCTCCATCGTGAATGCCAAGGAGAAGCAGCGTGAACAGAAGAGGGTCAGAAGTGAGGCGGGGAAAGAGTGCAGAGCCGTCTTGGTCATCTTCTCTGTCGGCAGGGTCTATTCTATTTTCCTCCCCAACTTTCTCTGTTTCCAGAGCAGTGCATTAAATGCTCCCACGGATACAACCCCCCTAAAATTAGGTCCACGGTCTAGTGGGTGTAGAAGTCCTCGGTATGATTAGACATCCTGATCGATTGAGTCCACGGTCAACCTAATAGCTTAGGTTTGTTCTATACTCATTCCGTTCCAAAATGTAAGTATTTATTGACTTTTCAACATTATGTTTGACCCTTCATCTTATTTTAACGATAGGCTACTCCCAATGGTCAATTTCATTTTGTTGTTTTCAATATGCCAGATCATCCAACGTGATATCAAACCATCAAAGAAACAACTCTCTCCAATAGTAAGTTTCATTTTTGTTGTTTCATATGCAAGCCATGGTACTTAATTCTTACAACATGATCGGGTGGGGAACTCATGAAATGAAACTCAATGGCTTCAATAGTTCAATGGTGGTGTCAATGGGTTTCAAAATTTTGGAAATAGTGCAACACTAGTTTCATCTAGATGAAACCACTTCCCTCTCTCTCTCTTCATAAATCTCATGCCACCTCATCATTTTTTTGCTTATGTGACACCTCATTTATTGTAGATAAAACTCCCATTGGGAGTAGCATAAGGCTAGTCTCAATGCACCATTTCATTGCACTCTTTTAAAGACCAGTTTTAGAAAAAAGGGACCAGCTTCTTTTCATTTGGATAAAAGACCCCTCATAAAATATGACAGTTTCCTATCTCTCTCATTATAATAAACTTGCGAAATCAGTAAAAGATGCACATGTGGCATAGAATTTTGTTGGGGGATCGAAGGTCTCCATGTGACGTATCGAAGCCCTCCAACGGTTGATAGAAGCGTTCTGGTTCTGGCGAAACCCTCGAAGGTCGATGATGCCTTCGAATCACCTCGCGAAGCCCTCCTTGTTCGTCGTCGCTGTCTTCTGGTTGGAGCGAAGCCCTCCTTCCTGGTCTGCGGTGTCGGACGAAGGTGTTCTTACTCAGGTTCCCTGCAGTTTATTGCGCGAAGCTCTCCTTCACCCGCGATGCTGGGCGAAGGGGTTGAATGATTAGAGTGGTCAGAGTGCGGTGCAAATGATTCTTCCTTTGGCTCGTGACCCGAAAACCAGATGTCATTACAGGATCATCTCCCTCCATATTTATAGGGGGTGAGATGATTATATTTATAAGTGTGCTATTGGATACTTTAGCATGGCTCTTAGCTTGGCAACTTCGGGCTCCTGCGCCGTCTGCTTTTTCTGCTCTGCTTCGTTCGTCCTTCGCATGGTTCCGGGTGGCTTCGGTGTAGTCCCCAACATTACATCCCCTTCGCGTGTGTCTTCTGGTTGTGATTCGTCCCTTGACTTGGATCGCAGCTATCTTCCCAACATTAACCCTCAACTGTTGAAAGGAAGTGAGCGAAGGCGTTTCCTTGAAGCAGTTATCTCGTTAGCTGCGATTTTTTCCTTATTTCATTTCTTATTATATATATTTTAATGTATTTCACTATTCTTACTTAAACCCTTGGTTGTACGGTTTTTCACCCCAATGTCCCCGGCTTTCGGCAGGTCTTTAAATGTGTGTCGCTTTCACCTTTTCCCGTCCGTATCTTTTTACCGCCGTGGCTGCTTTGTTGGCATCTATTCTTTCGAAGGTACTTCTTTTCTTCCTTCGATGGCTAGGCAGAAGTCGGCAGCGTTTCCTAGGGGTTTCCATTCTCTTCGAGCTTGTTATTATTTCACAAGGTCTATCTCCGCCTCCCGTTATAAGGGTATTTTTTCGAAGTGCTACTCGGAGTCTGGTCTTGTTGATATAGATTCAATCCGTCTTCCTCTGTATGGCCCGAAGCAAGTTCCGGAGGTCCGTCTAAGACCTCGAAGCGATGAGTTTGTTGTTTTTTCGTCATTTCTGGATGTCGGTCTATCTTTTCCACCTTCGAGCTTTGTCCTTCGTGTTCTTTCTTTATACCATCTCTAGCTTCATCATCTTACTCCTGTTGCCGTCGCAACCATGTCAGCCTTCGCTTGGGCTTGCATCAGTGAAGGTTTAAATCCTGAACCTCATGCTTTTTATCATGTATACCAAGCCCGGCACACTCCTACTTATGATCATGAGAACCATCTCAGCCCTTGCTTCGGAGTTGTTGGATTTGAGGCTAGAGAGGGGTTTCTGACGCCTCTTGGTAGCTTCGATCCCCCTCCCTTTGATGAATGGGTGAAAGATTGGTTCTACTATAAATACTCTGCTATCGATTTTTATACTGGGAAAGCCGCTGGTATATGGATTACCAATGACTTCGAGCCTCCGCAGAATAGCTTCATTTCTCGATGTGTCGATGCTTTCCGAAGGGTTAGTCAAAGGATGACCCTTCGTGATATTCTGGAGGAATGCTTCGCTGCTGGTGTTCTTCCCCTCGCTCGTCGTGGTTGGAGGCCCTCTTCTTTTGGTCGAAATAAGTTTGGCTTAAGAATGCCAGTTTTTCCTTCGATATCGGGACCCTGTATGACTCTTCCTTGTGCTTCGTTGCCTTTGATAGCTTCCTCTTCTTTTTCCTTTTTGAATTTTTCTTTTTGCATATACTTTGTTCTTTTTGTAGGTTTCAATCTCTGGTCACCTCAAGACCGAGTTAGTTCTTTTCTTGGGAAGTTCTCTCAGAAGGAGTGGGTTGAAAGCACTCGAAGGGGCATTGGTATTCAGATAAATCGGTTTTATCTGAGCTTTGACTTGTGTCGCCACAACGGTCCTTTTCCTGAGGACAATTCGTGTGAAGAAGATATTTTTCCATATTTCAGTGTTTCAGGCTCTTCGACAGTTGAGATGGATCCTTCGCTGGTTGTTGTTACTCCCGATGTTGAGTCCGTTCCTAGGAATGCTGAAATTCCTTCTCCTCCGCCAGGTTCTCTTCTTATGCCGACTTATTCTCTTATCTTTGAAGAACCGTCTCCTGACGATCCTTCGAATTCAGCTGTTCCTCCCGTTGCGCCTGATACTGCTTGCGGAGGTTCCTCATTATTACCTTCGGAGGTTTTACGAAGATCTCCAATTATTGCTTCGGATGTTATCTGTATGGATGGAATTGCAGAAAGGTCTGAGTTAGTTGATTCTTGTCAGCTGCTCCCTGAGGGTTCGAAGGGTACTCTTTGTCTTCCGAGGAAGTCTTCGTTTCTTGGTTTGCTTGGCAAACGGAAGCTTTCAGAAGTTTCAAATCCAAGCCAGGATATAATTTCTTCTTTGGGCACTGCTTTGCCTTCGATTGACATCGCTGTTCCACCTTCGCAATCTTCAAATCCTGGTATTCATTTTCAGAGGACTGACTTGCCTCCTTCTTTCTTTTGTTTTCTTTATTATTATTCTTACGATCCTTCGCTTTTTTTTTTTAAGTGCTTCGAGCTCTGGGTCTCTTGAACTGGATGTTGAGGCCATGCTATCGTCCATTAATGACGACATTCAGGCTTCGGGTCCTCTTGAATCTGCTGCCCGTAAGGTCCGGTTTCCGAAGGTTGAGCTTGGCCTGTCGAACCTTTCGGGTGACGTCCTCTTCCGTTCCTTGGTTGCTCATCAAGTTAAAGTTAGTATCTCACTCCCCTTTTTTTTTGTACTTCGTGTTTCGTTTTTCTGATAGCTTCGCTTCTTCCTTCCTGCAGTCTATTATTCTTACTCAAGCTTGTGCTCGTGAGTTTCAAGATTCTTCTGGTGGTTTGCTACTCGCGTCATCTCTCAAGGCCTCTCATTCTGCGAAGGATGATTCCCTGAAAGTTTCTTCTGCTGCCATGTCCGACTTGCTAGCTGAAGTTGAGGTTCTTCGAAACCATAAATCTAGCGTTATTTCGGATCTATCTATCCTTGAAGAAAAGATTCGAGAAAAGAAAGCTTCGCTGGAGAAGGAGAAGTTATTTAATGAGCATCTTTCGTCTCGTCTGTCGAAGGCGTCTCAGCTAAAGATCGTTTCTGTTGATAATTTCTTCGCTAAATCTCTTGTCCTTTGTGACCTTGTCAAAGAGCTGTTTCAAGCACTTGGTGCGAAATATGACGAGGTACCGGCGGATGTCTCTTTGGAGGTTATGAACGAGTGGCTTCGCCTGAACTTGGCTGGTCTTGCCGAAATATGCAGGAGCTTTTCTTATGATGCTGTGGTACTTATGATTCGAGATCTCCTTCATAGCTTTTCTTGCGAAGGCAGCGATGCTGTTAACTTGGTCAGTCGTCCTGATTTTTCAATGAAGCCCTCGGATCCTTCTCATGATTTTGGAGCTGTCGAAGGCAAGTGTATTGGCCTGATCAATGACTTCTGGTGGAACAGGGTCAAGTGTCTTGTCCCTGACTTTCCTGAAGATTCTTCTTGAACTCCTTCGATTAGCCGTTGTAGATAGCCCTTTTGGATGTCCTTTGATCTGTATCTATTTTGGATACGCTTTTTTGATGTAATATTTGCTTTATCGAAAACTCTAAAGCTTTATTACATCAAATACCTTATTCATGTACTTCATGTTCTGCGATGACTTCGGGCTCTGTATTGAGCCTTCGAATTTTCGTAGCCTTGTGTAAGCACACCTTGTGATTATTTATCCGCCTTTGCTCTTCGCTGATTAACTTTATTGCCACTTTCATTGATTGATGATGACTAGATGCTATGGGTTGCTTGGTAACTTCATTGGCCTTCATCTGTTTTTGACGAAGCAAGCCTGAGTACGTCTTGTTTTTCTATTTCTGTCTTCGCTGTGTGCGAAGGTATACTTTTGTTCGTCGCGCTCTCCTTTTTGGCTTATTTGGCCTTTTTGGAGGATGATGCCTTCGCTATTTTTGCGGGTTCTTTTATGAGTTTTTATGATGACTCTTTTGAGTCCCTTTTTTCAATGTTGGCTTCACTTTTCTGGGCGAAGACCTTTTTGGTTGGCTTTCTCTTAGCCCTTAGATGGTAATTTTGCTTCTGACGAAAAATTACCGTTTCGGCTCTTATGCCTTTGATTGTCGCTTCGCAGTCTTTGCGAAGACGGAAACATTTTTCCTGCCTTTTTGGCGAATTTCTGTTTTTAAATTGAATTCCTTCCCTTCTGTCCTGTATTGCGACGAGGTTTCGTCTTCTTAAGGACTTGGCTTCGATGATTCTCTTTTCGAAGGTGGATGCGATTTTTCCTGCCTTTAAAAACCGAATCCGAACCGTCTACCTTTAAGGCAGGTATTTATCATCTTGTCTTGTAATTCGACGAGGTTTTTTTTTTAGAAGCTTTGCTTCGATGATGTTCGTTCGAAGGTAAACGTGTTTTTCTGCCTTTTGTTGGCGAATTCAAAGCGTCTGCTTTTAGAGCAGGTATTCGTCATCATGTCTTGTAATGCGACAAGGTTCCATTCTTTTTAGAAAAAAGGGGAGATATTTTTGTAGGCGTCTGGAATGTTCTTCCTTGATGTATATATACACGAGGTGTCTCTGTCTTCTTTACTTCATGGAAGCCTTGTGGGATCGACTTCCTCGAGGCATAGTGAAGGATTTGATGCGTCATGGTTACAAACGCGGAGATGCTCTTCCTCAAGATCTTGTGGATCACTTCGACGAGCTTGATCGATTGACTGGGAGAAATGCTATTGTCGAAGTTCCGCCGCAACCGGTTCCTCTTGCTGTTGTTCCTCCTGATGTTATTATCATTAGTGATGACGAAGGCTCCGAAGGTCGTCAAGTTAGGCCTTCGCCGCCAGTCGGGGTGGCTAGTCGAACTCGTAGTAAGTCGAAGAAGTAGGTGTTTATATCTTCGCACTCTTAGCTTCGAATATTTCTGATTAGTCTTCGGTTTTGATCTGTACTTCTGTAACTTCGTGCTGAATGAAAAGAATGCCTTTCGCTTTGTGTGTCTTGTTATACTCTTCTTTTCCAAGATTCTTTTCGTTTCTGCAGCTTGCTGTGAATCCCCTATTTTTTGCTTCGATTTCTCTGTTTGTAGATAGCCTTCGATCTTATCATCTTGGAGAAGGTTTCGTCATCTTGGTGAAGGCTTTGTAATATTGGAGGAGGCTTCTCTATGAAAGAGTCAAAAAAAGAACGAAGATTAATATGCAACATATATAAAAGAGAAAATACATCAGATATAACATATGTATAAGAGGCTTCGTCCATGAGATTTTGTTATTGCAGAAAGCTTCGCTTCGCGCTGTGCGGCCGTGGGTTTGTTGTGATGACTCTATCTTTGTCATGCTGATTGTGGTCGTGGGTTCGATCCACGGACGGCGCCAAATGTTGGGGGATCGAAGGTCTCCGTGTGACGTATCGAAGCCCTCCAACGGTTGATAGAAGCGTTCTGGTTCTGGCGAAGCCCTCGAAGGTCGATGATGCCTTCGAATCACCTCGCGAAGCCCTCCTTGTTCATCGTCACTGTCTTCTGGTTGGAGCGAAGCCCTCCTTCCTGGTCCGCGGTGTCGGACGAAGGTGTTCTTACTCAGGTTCCCTGCAGTTTATTGCGCGAAGCTCTCCTTCACCCGCGATGCTGGGCGAAGGGGTTGAATGATTAGAGTGGTCAGAGTGCGGTGCAAATGATTATTCCTTTGGCTCGTGGCCTGAAAACCAGATGTCATTACAGGATCATCTCCCTCCATATTTATAGGGGGTGAGATGATTATATTTACATGTGTGCCATTGGCTACTTTAGCATGGCTCTTAGCTTGGCAACTTCGGGCTCCTGCGCCGTCTGCTTTTTCTGCTCTGCTTCGTTCGTCCTTCGCGTGGTTCCGGGTGGCTTCGGTGTAGTCCCCAACATTGCATCCCCCTTCGCGTGTGTCTTCTGGTTGTGGTTCGTCCCTGGACTTGGATCGCAGCTATCTTCCCAACAAATTTAATGCAAATGAAATGCTGCATTGAGAGTGGCCTAACAATAGTCCCGTATGTAGATGTAGATCCATCATAATTTTTATTTCTTAGATCTCGTCCTGTATCTCGAATCTTGAGTTGTCTCAATTTCATTCATAAAAAGTGCCAGCTAATACGCCTCTGTTTATCTTTTCCTTTTCATCTTTCCTCACCCGTTGAAATGAGCTCCTTTTGAAGCTTCTGTCGTCCAGCTTAACCACAACGACTAGCCATGATAGTCATGCTTGATTATGCCTGGTTGGCTGTTGAAATGACCAAATAAATACGTTCAAGTCTCCAAGTCGTCTCTTAGCTAGGTGCCTGATAGTTTGAGTGCCGCGCGCATTGACCATTGACTCACTACTTTTCTGCTAAACCATGCGCTGGGGGTTCCTATCACAGTCCTGTGCACGTTCCTTTCGAAGGTCATTGCCTCATGTCAGTCACAGGGAACGGTCTGCCCTATATAAGTGCCAGTATATTGCAGCTTAAGAATCAACATAGCCTAGTTAGTAAAGCATTTGTTAGCAAAGGCCACCATACGTCCAAAAAAATGATGGTTAGTGTAGGAGCCAAAAACACATCCTTGCGACTATTTCTTGCAATCCTCATCTTCCAGTTGATATCAAGTTCCAAAGCATATTCGTTCGCCACATCCACACACCAGAACTCATCTGAAACCGATCGGCAAGCCCTTCTGTGCCTCCGCTCACACCTCTCCGACCCTTCAGGAGCCTTGGACTCATGGAGAAATGAGTCGCTCTCCTTCTGTGAATGGCACGGGGTGTCATGCGGCACCCCACAAACAGCTCGTGTAGTAGCTCTTGACCTTGCTTCGCTACATATCACTGGCTCATTATCTCCATGCATAGCTCAACTCAATTTCCTCACTTCCATTGACATGGCATCAAACCAAATCAATGGCCATATACCTCCAGAGATCGGCAAATTAACTCAACTCAGGTACCTCAACCTCAGCATGAATTCCATCACGGGGGTGATTCCGGATACCATATCTTCCTGCTCCCATCTTGAGGTTATCACAATAATGAACAACAGCATCGCAGGTGAGATCCCACCAAGTATTGCTCAATTGAAGTTTCTTCAAGGAATTACTCTCAGCAATAACATGCTTAGTGGAGCGATTCCATCAGGGATTGGATTACTCCCCAACCTACAATATTTACTTCTCGCAAGTAACAATCTAGAGGGTAGTATTCCTGAAACCTTGGGCACTAGCCCATTCCTTTCTTTGGTTGTTTTACGGAACAATAGCTTAACTGGTGAAATACCACCTTCATTAGCAAATTGCTCTTCACTCTCCCACCTTGGCCTCATGAATAACAAGCTCAGTGGAAACATTCCTTCAGCTCTGTTTGAAAGCTCATCTCTTGTTACCTTGGACCTTTCATATAACGATTTCTCTGGGTCAATTCCATCGTCCTCCTTGGACCCCACACTGCTAAAGCATATCTATTTGTCGAGAAACAATCTCTCTGGATTTATACCTGCCACACTAGGAAATGTTTCTTCATTATTAATCTTATTGGTTTCTCAGAACAATCTGCAAGGCAGCATCCCAGAAAGTATAACAAGAATTCCATCTTTGCAAGTACTAGACTTGGCTCATAACAACTTGTCTGGCCCAGTCCCAGAAAGATTATACAATATCACAAGCCTCACTTATCTTGGTATTGGCGTCAACCAACTTACTGGAAGAATTCCAAGTGACATCGGCTACACACTTCCAAATATCCAGACACTTGTCCTGGAAGGAAACAAATTTGAGGGCCCACTTCCTGTGTCGCTAGTTAATGCCTCCAACCTCCAAGCATTAGAACTTCGTCACAATGCATTCACGGGAGTGGTTCCTTCTTACTGGTCGTTACCCAACTTGGTCCAAGTAGACCTTGGGGCAAACAACCTTGAATCTGTGGACTGGAGCTCCTTATCTACAGCCACAAGCTCTACCCAGCTACAGTTAATATATTTGGACCACAATAACATTCAAGGAGTGTTACCTAATTCCATTGGTTTTCTCTCAAAAAGCTTACAACAGTTGTATCTAACTGAAAATAACTTCAGTGATACAATACCTTCTACGATAGGAAACCTTACCAACCTTAAAGTCCTTCAGTTAGAGGGAAACATGTTTTCTGGAACCATTCCTGCCACACTTGGGAACCTACAATACTTGTTTTCACTTAGCTTGGCACAGAACAGATTTTCTGGGGAGATCCCACAATGGATTGGGAACTTTAAACAGCTCAATGAGCTTTTTCTCCAAGAGAACAATTTCAGTGGTTTAATACCTCCGAAACTGGCAAATTGTAACAATCTGGTGATGCTAAATCTCTCTCATAATAGCCTCCAAGGAAAAATCCCAGCTGAGATCTTCACGATTTCTTCTCTTTCTAGAGGTCTCGACTTGTCCTACAATAAACTCACAGGACCCCTGTCATCTAATATTGGTGGCTTGATCAATCTTTGTTTACTTGATATTTCCAACAATCAATTATCTGGAGAGATTCCTCCCTCCCTTGGCATGTGCCTTCTCTTGGAATCCGTTTACTTAGAAGTGAATTATTTTCATGGGAGCATCCCAACAACTTTTACGAGCTTAAGAGGTATCTTAGAGATGGATCTTTCCCAAAACAATTTATCTGGTGAAATCCCTATTTTTCTCAAGTCATTTAGCACTTTGCAATATCTCAATTTATCATTCAACAACTTCGAGGGAGTTGTCCCTACAGGCGGTGCATTTAGCAACTCCAGTGTAGTATTTTTACAAGGAAACAAAATGCTATGTGCAAATCAACCAATGCTAGACCTACCAATTTGCAAGTCAACACCATCAAAAAAATTGAAGACTTCCTACATCATATTAATGACAGTTCTACTAACTAGTGGTGTCATTGTATTTACGACATGGATGTCAATAATTATTTTCAAAAGGAGAAGTCATCCAAAAACGGAAATTGACAAGTCATCCAAGGAGTTAAAGAAGTTCTCATATTCTGATCTTTTCAAAGCTACCAATGAATTCTCATCAGCCAACTTAATTGGATCCGGGAGATTTGGGATGGTCTATAAAGGTACTTTAAAGTTTGAGGCGCACCCAGTTGCCGTTAAGGTGTTCAAACTTGATCAAATTGGGGCACCTAAGAATTTCACTGCTGAATGTGAAGCATTAAGAAATACTCGCCACAGAAATCTCATCCGGGTGATCAGTTTATGCTCAAGCTCTGACCTAATGGGAAATGAGTTTAAAGCCCTCATTCTTGAATATATGGGCAATGGTAACTTGGAAAGCTGGATCCATTCAAATTTTGAAAAGCACAAAAAGAAAATACCATTGAATCTTTGTTCACGGATAACGATTGCTTTGGATATAGCCACAGCGTTGGATTATCTTCACAACTGTTGTGCGCCTCCTTTGGTCCATTGTGATTTGAAACCGAGTAATATCCTACTGGATGATGATATGGTTGCTCATCTTAGTGACTTTGGGTTAGCAAAGTTTCTTTACGATGATTCTACAGCAAGGCTTCAGAGTTCAGCAAATATAGTTGGACCAAGAGGATCAGTTGGTTATATTGCACCAGGTGAACATATACCCTACCTTCTCTTCTTAATCTGTTAATTTAATGACTTCATAGAAGGAAAACTTAGGTATTGTTTATATTGCCAATACTGAAAAATTCTTAACTCTAAACATTCACACATCATGTTTCAATTGCAGAATACGGACTTGGATGTGAAATATCAACTGCGGGTGATATATATAGCTTTGGAGTTATTTTGCTAGAAATGCTTACAGGGAAGCATCCGACCAATGAAATGTTTAGAAATGGGCTGAACCTTCACAAATTTGTTGAGTCTGCGTTGTCGCTGGACATCTGTGAGATTTTGGATACTAGCCTGCTTCTGTACAATAAAGTTGAAGAAGGAAAATATTACTCATCTAATGAGAATCAAGCAATGTTTGAAATGCAGAGCTGCATCAAACAGCTAGCTAAACTGGGCCTGAAGTGTTCTGCTGACTCGCCAAAAGATCGACCACCAATAAAGGATGTTTACTCCAAAATCATCACAATGAAGGATAAATTTTCAGCATTGCTCTGCTAAGGGCAAACATTTGAGATTAAGTTACTCACTATGTTCTTGTACTTATATCTCTCATATGGAGTATACTAGTGTGCTTCCCTTACTCCTTCAGTACGCAACTTAATTTTTAGAACACTAAGACATTAGCTTTCTTTGTTATTCGTGTCTATTTTTGTTATATGCCAAACCTTGCCTTCTTTTGTCCCACTGTTTCCAATTGTGCCCTTTCTTATAGAGAAGGCAAGAATATCGCCATTGCACTTGAGTAATTGTAATTATGGTTCGGGTTATATGCCTAAACCATTATCGTCCAAGAAAACTGAAAAGGAAATAAAACATTTTTGCTATTAAGATACTTTTAGATTCATATCAGTACTGTGGGGGAGACTGCTGAAAATATATACCTTCTCATATATTGAATTTTTTAGGAACAAGATAATGTGTTTCTCCTCATTACTGACTTATGTTGTGAAGCCAACTTACATAATCAACATCTCCCACAAAATGCGTGTCAATACTAATAGTATTGCACTGCATTTCTATGGACTCGAGTTGTTTTGCATCTAGTAGTTTTTATGCCCCCGTCCGTGTAGGATTGGATGGAACAAACAACTAAAGAGAGCGTGTGGATATCACCCTACAGTACTGAAGTTATTTGGCACATGGAAACTGCTTGATAATTCAGAGCTACACCACCATAGGTTTTTTCATGATCTGTAAATGTCTCTAAAGAAGTTTCCATTATTAGTAACGCTAATAGCTATATGGTGCACAAACAGAAAAGATGCAGTCGGCTATCTAAGTGCGCTTCATGGCAATGAGACATCTTTTTCCAGCAGGAAAGTCAAAGCATGACTTATTCGTCACACTCT
>RWGY01000180.1:28711-159503 GCA_007726485.1 Eragrostis curvula
AGCCCGAAGTTGCCAAGCTAAGAGCCATGCTAAAGTAGCCAATGGCACACTTGTAAATATAATCATCTCACCCCCTATAAATATGGAGGGAGATGATCCTGTAATGACATCTGGTTTTCGGGCCACGAGCCAAAGGAATAATCATTTGCACCGCACTCTGACCACTCTAATCATTCAACCCCTTCGCCCAGCATCGCGGGTGAAGGAGAGCTTCGCGCAATAAACTGCAGGGAACCTGAGTAAGAACACCTTCGTGCGACACCGCGGACCAGGAAGGAGGGCTTCGCTCCAACCAGAAGACAGCGACGATGAACAAGGAGGGCTTCGCGAGGTGATTCGAAGGCATCATCGACCTTCGAGGGCTTCGCCAGAACCAGAACGCTTCTATCAACCGTTGGAGGGCTTCGATACGTCACACGGAGACCTTCGATCCCCCAACATTTGGCGCCGTCCGTGGATTGAACCCACGACCACAATCAGCATGACAAAGACAGAGTCATCACAACAAACCCACGGCCGCACAGCGCGAAGCGAAGCTTTCTGCAATGACAAAATCTCATGGACGAAGCCTCTTATACATATGTTATATCTGATGTATTTTCTCTTTTATATATGTTGCATATTAATCTTCGTTCTTTTTTTGACTCTTTCATAGAGAAGCCTCCTCCAATATTACAAAGCCTTCACCAAGATGACGAAACCTTCTCCAAGATGATAAGATCGAAGGCTATCTACAAACAGAGAAATCGAAGCAAAAAATAGGGGATTCACAGCAAGCTGCAGAA
The DNA here is from genome assembly GCA_007726485.1 of Eragrostis curvula. Lineage (NCBI taxonomy): Eukaryota > Viridiplantae > Streptophyta > Magnoliopsida > Poales > Poaceae > Eragrostis > Eragrostis curvula. Next base: position 29,497 of record RWGY01000180.1, read on the forward strand.
ACGAAAAGAATCTTGGAAAAGAAGAGTATAACAAGACACACAAAGCGAAAGGCATTCTTTTCATTCAGCACGAAGTTACAGAAGTACAGATCAAAACCGAAGACTAATCAGAAATATTCGAAGCTAAGAGTGCGAAGATATAAACACCTACTTCTTCGACTTACTACGAGTTCGACTAGCCACCCCGACTGGCGGCGAAGGCCTAACTTGACGACCTTCGGAGCCTTCGTCATCACTAATGATAATAACATCAGGAGGAACAACAGCAAGAGGAACCGGTTGCGGCGGAACTTCGACAATAGCATTTCTCCCAGTCAATCGATCAAGCTCGTCGAAGTGATCCACAAGATCTTGAGGAAGAGCATCTCCGCGTTTGTAACCATGACACATCGGATCCTTCACTATGCCTCGAGGAAGTCGATCCCACAAGGCTTCCATGAAGTAAAGAAGACAGAGACACCTCGTGTATATATACACCAAGGAAGAACATTCCAGACGCCTACAAAAATATCTCCCCTTTTTTCTAAAAAGAATGGAACCTTGTCGCATTACAAGACATGATGACGAATACCTGCTCTAAAAGCAGACGCTTTGAATTCGCCAACAAAAGGCAGAAAAACACGTTTACCTTCGAACGAACATCATCGAAGCAAAGCTTCTAAAAAAAAAACCTCGTCGAATTACAAGACAAGATGATAAATACCTGCCTTAAAGGTAGACGGTTCGGATTCGGTTTTTAAAGGCAGGAAAAATCGCATCCACCTTCGAAAAGAGAATCATCGAAGCCAAGTCCTTAAGAAGACGAAACCTCGTCGCAATACAGGACAGAAGGGAAGGAATTCAATTTAAAAACAGAAATTCGCCAAAAAGGCAGGAAAAATGTTTCCGTCTTCGCAAAGACTGCGAAGCGACAATCAAAGGCATAAGAGCCGAAACGGTAATTTTTCGTCAGAAGCAAAATTACCATCTAAGGGCTAAGAGAAAGCCAACCAAAAAGGTCTTCGCCCAAAAAAGTGAAGCCAACATTGAAAAAAGGGACTCAAAAGAGTCATCATAAAAACTCATAAAAGAACCCGCAAAAATAGCGAAGGCATCATCCTCCAAAAAGGCCAAATAAGCCAAAAAGGAGAGCGCGACGAACAAAAGTATACCTTCGCACACAGCGAAGACAGAAATAGAAAAACAAGACGTACTCAGGCTTGCTTCGTCAAAAACAGATGAAGGCTAATGAAGTTACCAAGCAACCCATAGCATTTAGTCATCATCAATCAATGAAAGTGGCAATAAAGTTAATCAGCGAAGAGCAAAGGCGGATAAATAATCACAAGGTGTGCTTACACAAGGCTACGAAAATTCGAAGGCTCAATACAGAGCCCGAAGTCATCGCAGAACATGAAGTACATGAATAAGGTATTTGATGTAATAAAGCTTTAGAGTTTTCGATAAAGCAAATATTACGTCAAAAAAGCGTATCCAAAATAGATACAGATCAAAGGACATCCAAAAGGGCTATCTACAACGGCTAATCGAAGGAGTTCAAGAAGAATCTTCGGGAAAGTCAGGGACAAGACACTTGACCCTGTTCCATCAGAAGTCATTGATCAGGCCAATACACTTGCCTTCGACAGCTCCAAAATCATGAGAAGGATCCGAGGGCTTCATTGAAAAATCAGGACGACTGACCAAGTTAACAGCATCGCTGCCTTCGCAAGAAAAGCTATGAAGGAGATCTCGAATCATAAGTACCACAGCATCATAAGAAAAGCTCCTGCATATTTCGGCAAGACCAGCCAAGTTCAGGCGAAGCCACTCGTTCATAACCTCCAAAGAGACATCCGCCGGTACGTCGTCATATTTCGCACCAAGTGCTTGAAACAGCTCTTTGACAAGGTCACAAAGGACAAGAGATTTGGCGAAGAAATTATCAACAGAAACGATCTTTAGCTGAGACGCCTTCGACAGACGAGACGAAAGATGCTCATTAAATAACTTCTCCTTCTCCAGCGAAGCTTTCTTTTCTCGAATCTTTTCTTCAAGGATAGATAGATCCGAAATAACGCTAGATTTATGGTTTCGAAGAACCTCAACTTCAGCTAGCAAGTCGGACATGGCAGCAGAAGAAACTTTCAGGGAATCATCCTTCGCAGAATGAGAGGCCATGAGAGATGACGCGAGTAGCAAACCACCAGAAGAATCTTGAAACTCACGAGCACAAGCTTGTGTAAGAATAATAGACTGCAGGAAGGAAGAAGCGAAGCTGTCAGAAAAACGAAACACGAAGTACAAAAAAAAAGGGGAGTGAGATACTAACTTTAACTTGATGAGCAACCAAGGAACGGAAGAGGACGTCACTGTTGGCGTCTCTTACGGTCGCGCGGGAAACACGCGACCGCGGGGAGACGCCGGGGGTTATGGAATTGTTCACTTGCACTATTTAACCAAATAATCCACAACTAGTAACAAGTACTAGATATGAATTATAAGCTTTGTCATGTTAAATAGAATATCCGCAAGTTGACGGATAACCCGTTGTAGCATTTCACCCGAAAGTATTCCAGGGTATCGTATTTATATTTTCCTAAAGGAAGACATGGTTGACAAGAGTACTTATGTTCATGGTGTTACAAACGATAAGTGATATAACCACATTCCAATGCAGGGGTAAGGTTTAATAATAATAAGGATAGTGCGACACACACGAAGGCATTCCACTCTCTCTAATAAAAGGCGAGAGACAATCCTAAGCAATGCTAAGTTAGACTAGCGAGCTACTACTCCAAAGGTACAACATTCATATAGCGTGCACAACCTCTACCTATCATCTAGCGTCATGCAAGCACAAGCAAGCGTCTAATGCCTAGGCAACATCGGGAGATCCGGCATACGCAAGGTCTGCCTCGCGACTCCGACCTATTTACGTACTCCTATGCTGTGCCCGAACGTGGAGGGTTCCTTTGGATGGACAGGGCTGTCACTTCCTGCCACCTACCTCTACAAACCGTGGGACACGCACATACCCAAGGGTGGATAGACTACCCCGGCACCATGCCGGCGTTACTAACCACGACTCTAGATCCCTTGAGGCACCCCCAACCCTTCGGATCGACGGGGTGATAAATCTAGAGCACCTTTGCAGGACAATGAGCCCGATGCCTAAACATGAGAACAACTAGCCTAACTAGCATAAACTAGATAAAAGGGATCAAAGCTAGCACTAAGTCATGCATAAGCGTTCGTCGCTCAAGAACGAGCGACGAACGATGAACGATTAAGCAAGTTCAAGAATAATCGATGATCGAGTATGAACGAACGAAGAACGAATGATGAACGAGCATGAACGAACAACGAACGATCATACAAGATCATGATAGAACTAGCAAGCTCATAACAACTATATGAACACTTGTATTCCATAGATTAAATAACAAGTCTTACAAAGAGAGAGAAAGGATACAAGAGCGCTACCCAATTCTCCACAAGACTTTGGGAGCAATAGGGCAACCCACTACTCAGCCTAGCACTACCTAGAATTGCCTCTAGCTCTAGTGTGAGGAGGAGGGAATGATCCTTGTGTATTGTGTGTCTTGGAAGGAGGGGGGGTACCCCTCCTTATATAGTCCTTGAAGGTCGGCAACTTTGAGGCGGTTCCCGAGGTCGATGGCATTTAATGCAGGGGGAACCGACCTCCAGAGGTCGGTTACAAACCGCCATAGAAAGATGGGCCCAGGGGGCCACCCTGCCAGGTCGGCCGACCTGGCCAGGGGGGGTCGGCCGACCTGTGCCTGGCCCCTCCTGGGCTGGGCTTTGGCAGGTGGCTCCCCCTCTGGGTCTACTTCTCTGGTCCAGGTGCATTTGGCCTTAGTTGTGTTGGACTTTGATGAGATTTGGCCTTTTGTCTTGGAGTTGTATTCCCGCGGCGAACGTTGTTTTGTAGAAGTGTTGATTCGTCGCCTTGGGGCATGATTTCACCTGGATTTCTCCCTTATTCCACCTGCACACTAAAATCTAGAGGTACATGTGGAAATAGGTTATTCTTAAATCATATGCGTGTAAGAAATGTCCAATCCTTCTTGTTTATTGAGCTAGTTGACGGTCGAAATTGGTCCGTAACGACCGTCAACAGTCACCCGAAAGGTTCGACAGGCCAAGCTCAACCTTCGGAAACTGGACCTTACGGGCAGCAGATTCAAGAGGACCCGAAGCCTGAATGTCGTCATTAATGGACGATAGCATGGCCTCAACATCCAGTTCAAGAGACCCAGAGCTCGAAGCACTTAAAAAAAAAAAGCGAAGGATCGTAAGAATAATAATAAAGAAAACAAAAGAAAGAAGGAGGCAAGTCAGTCCTCTGAAAATGAATACCAGGATTTGAAGATTGCGAAGGTGGAACAGCGACGTCAATCGAAGGCAAAGCAGTGCCCAAAGAAGAAATTATATCCTGGCTTGGATTTGAAACTTCTGAAAGCTTCCGTTTGCCAAGCAAACCAAGGAACGAAGACTTCCTCGGAAGACAAAAAGTACCCTTCGAACCCTCAGGGAGCAGCTGACAAGAATCAACTAACTCAGACCTTTCTGCAATTCCATCCATACAGATAACATCCGAAGCAATAATTGGAGATCTTCGTAAAACCTCCGAAGGTAATAATGAGGAACCTCCGCAAGCAGTATCAGGCGCAATGGGAGGAACAGCTGAATTCGAAGGATCGTCAGGAGACGGTTCTTCAAAGATAAGAGAATAAGTCGGCATAAGAAGAGAACCTGGCGGAGGAGAAGGAATTTCAGCATTCCTAGGAACGGACTCAACATCGGGAGTAACAACAACCAGCGAAGGATCCATCTCAACTGTCGAAGAGCCTGAAACACTGAAATATGGAAAAATATCTTCTTCACACGAATTGTCCTCAGGAAAAGGACCGTTGTGGCGACACAAGTCAAAGCTCAGATAAAACCGATTTATCTGAATACCAATGCCCCTTCGAGTGCTTTCAAGCCACTCCTTCTGAGAGAAATTCCCAAGAAAAGAACTAACTCGGTCTTGAGGTGACCAGAGATTGAAACCTGCAAAAAGAACAAAGTATAAGCAAAAGAAAAATTCAAAAAGGAAAAAGAAGAGGAAGCTATCAAAGGCAACGAAGCACAAGGAAGAGTCATACAGGGTCCCGATATCGAAGGAAAAACTGGCATTCTTAAGCCAAACTTATTTCGACCAAAAGAAGAGGGCCTCCAACCACGACGAGCGAGGGGAAGAACACCAGCAGCGAAGCATTCCTCCAGAATATCACGAAGGGTTATCCTTTGACTAACCCTTCGGAAAGCATCGACACATCGAGAAATGAAGCTATTCTGCGGAGGCTCGAAGTCATTGGTAATCCATATACCAGCGGCTTTCCCAGTATAAAAATCGATAGCAGAGTATTTATAGTAGAACCAATCTTTCACCCATTCATCAAAGGGAGGGGGATCGAAGCTACCAAGAGGCGTCAGAAACCCCTCCCTAGCCTCAAATCCAACAACTCCGAAGCAAGGGCTGAGATGGTTCTCATGATCATAAGTAAGAGTGTGCCGGGCTTGGTATACATGATAAAAAGCATGAGGTTCAGGATTTAAACCTTCGCTGATGCAAGCCCAAGCGAAGGCTGACATGGTTGCGACGGCAACAGGAGTAAGATGATGAAGCTAGAGATGGTATAAAGAAAGAACACGAAGGACAAAGCTCGAAGGTGGAAAAGATAGACCGACATCCAGAAATGACGAAAAAACAACAAACTCATCGCTTCGAGGTCTTAGACGGACCTCCGGAACTTGCTTCGGGCCATACAGAGGAAGACGGATTGAATCTATATCAACAAGACCAGACTCCGAGTAGCACTTCGAAAAAATACCCTTATAACGGGAGGCGGAGATAGACCTTGTGAAATAATAACCAGCTCGAAGAGAATGGAAACCCCTAGGAAACGCTGCCGACTTCTGCCTAGCCATCGAAGGAAGAAAAGAAGTACCTTCGAAAGAAGAGATGCCAACAAAGCAGCCACGGCGGTAAAAAGATACGGACGGGAAAAGGTGAAAGCGACACACATTTAAAGACCTGCCGAAAGCCGGGGACATTGGGGTGAAAAACCGTACAACCAAGGGTTTAAGTAAGAATAGTGAAATACATTAAAATATATATAATAAGAAATGAAATAAGGAAAAAATCGCAGCTAACGAGATAACTGCTTCAAGGAAACGCCTTCGCTCACTTCCTTTCAACAGTTGAGGGCTAATGTTGGGAAGATAGCTGCGATCCAAGTCAAGGGACGAATCACAACCAGAAGACACACGCGAAGGGGATGTAATGTTGGGGACTACACCGAAGCCACCCGGAACCACGCGAAGGACGAACGAAGCAGAGCAGAAAAAGCAGACGGCGCAGGGCCCGAAGTTGCCAAGCTAAGAGCCATGCTAAAGTATCCAATGGCACACTTATAAATATAATCATCTCACCCCCTATAAATATGGAGGGAGATGATCCTGTAATGACATCTGGTTTTCGGGCCACGAGCCAAAGGAAGAATCATTTGCACCGCACTCTGACCACTCTAATCATTCAACCCCTTCGCCCAGCATCGCGGGTGAAGGAGAGCTTCGCGCAATAAACTGCAGGGAACCTGAGTAAGAACACCTTCGTCCGACACCGCGGACCAGGAAGGAGGGCTTCGCTCCAACCAGAAGACAGCGACGACGAACAAGGAGGGCTTCGCGAGGTGATTCGAAGGCATCATCGACCTTCGAGGGTTTCGCCAGAACCAAAACGCTTCTATCAACCGTTGGAGGGGTTCGATACGTCACACGGAGACCTTCGATCCCCCAACAATGCCACATGTGCATCTTTTACTGATTTCGCAAGTTTATTATAATGAGAGAGATAGGAAACTGTCATATTTTATGAGGGGTCTTTTATCCAAATGAAAAGAAGCTGGTCCCTTTTTTCTAAAACTGGTTTTTAAAAGAGTGCAATGAAATGGTGCATTGAGACTAGCCTTATGCTACTCCCAATGGGAGTTTTATCTACAATAAATGAGGTGTCACATAAGCAAAAAAATGATGAGGTGGCATGAGATTTATGAAGAGAGAGAGGGAAGTCGTTTCATCTAGATGAAACTAGTGTTGCACTATTTCCAAAATTTTGAAACCCATTGACACCACCATTGAACTATTGAAGCCATTGAGTTTCATTTCATGAGTTCCCCACCCGATCATGTTGTAAGAATTAAGTACCATGGCTTGCATATGAAACAACAAAAATGAAACTTACTATTGGAGAGAGTTGTTTCTTTGATGGTTTGATATCACGTTGGATGATCTGGCATATTGAAAACAACAAAATGAAATTGACCATTGGGAGTAGCCTATCGTTAAAATAAGATGAAGGGTCAAACATAATGTTGAAAAGTCAATAAATACTTACATTTTGGAACAGAATGAGTATAGAACAAACCTAAGCTATTAGGTTGACCGTGGACTCAATCGATCAGGATGTCTAATCATACCGAGGACTTCTACACCCACTAGACCGTGGACCTAATTTTAGGGGGGTTGTATCCGTGGGAGCATTTAATGCACTGCTCTGGAAACAGAGAAAGTTGGGGAGGAAATAGAATAGACCCTGCCGACAGAGAAGATGACCAAGACGGCTCTGCACTCTTTCTCCCCGCCTCACTTCTGACCCTATTCTGTTCACGCTGCTTCTCCTGGCATTCACGATGGAGCCGTATCTACAGGCAAAAAAATGAAAATAAAAAAATAGGTAAGACCTGCAGCTTATTTACATCCCCCCGTCCCCCCCACCCAACACTCCCCCATCCCCTCCCCCCCCCCCCCCCCCACCCACCCCCCCCCCCCCCCCCCTATAAAACAGTCCTTTCTCTGTTTCTCTTTGCTGCATCTAGTAAAAGCGATCATAACTTAGGGTCTAGGGTTCTATGGAAAGGCAGGCATAATAATAAATCCAGATGGGGCTCCAACGGAGTACTGCTTGCAATCCCTCCCCCCCAAAAAAAAAAAAGAAAATGGAGCACTGCTTCCATTCCCATGCAATCAGACTCCAGTAGGCGTTTCTTCATATCTTCTTTTGTTGAACGCGTCAAAGTATGGACCAACTAACAAAAGCACGAAGCTGGAAGATATGTTGGTATATATCTAGAGGTACCTATTGGTTGCCTCCAATCGGCCGTTGTAGAACCGTGCATTGGCGGCTTTTGCCTTAGTTTTCACGATATGTACGACACATGACATCTGCTTCTGTAACAAACGAAACCAGCTAGTGTACCTGTGGGAACATGTAATGGAAACTCTAAACATATGAGTTTGCGGCTGAGGTTGGAAAAACAAACTAAATATGGAGTCAACAGCAGCTTGCTGCAGTTTATATTCGTCTAGACCTCGCTGCTGCAAGTTTTATAACTTCTCAAGATCTGCACTTTTCATTTTGATCATTTCTTCATTCAACAAAGAGCTAGTAAATTTGCTCACAAAATCTACATCTCCCATATAGTTTCCTGAAACTAGAAGAGGGACATATAAGATTTGTGAACAATGTTATAACTATCACTATGTTGGATGAATAAATGACTAAACTAAAAGTTATAGATCCTCAGAAGTTATGAAACTTTGTAGTTCAATAATTTTTAATTTGAATTAATTTTGCTAACAAAATAAAGGTTTAAGTGGTATCTGAATTTGAAATTTGAAATTTTCAAATGACCTCAGATGGAGAAACAGTCAAAATGAGAGTTATAGATCACAATAAGTTATAAAACACTGTAGTTGACAAGGTAGATACAGATATGTCCGGCCTGGAGTGCCGGGTTCGTCAAGGCATGGGCACCGAATGAGTCAAACATAAAGTTGGAATTTTAATATGATACTGATAGCTGGACCTGGTCAAATTTGCGAGGTCATTGGTCAATGCGGGACCATCTAACGAGTGTAACATAAAGTTGGTACTTGGTTTTTCTCTTGCTTGCACAGCTCTTTCGTTCGCCTGGGTACGTACTCAGCAGCCTCTTCCAAACAACGAAATGCCAAAGATAGTAGGCTAAACACCCTAATTTTGTTCATGTGTTGATCCTTGTATCAGAACCTACCGCTCCTAACTGTTGTAGGAATTGTACGGTAAATAGATTGTCTATATAAGAGCAAATTTTAGAAACCTACAACTATTTGTACTTTTATATCACAAAACTACAACTTTTGAAGTCTATTTCACGAAACTACAACTATTTTGACCTTTAGTAAAACAAACCTACAGATTTTGTAGTATGGTCCCACTTGTATCCACATAGTCTGGTCCCACTTGTCATTCACAAAGCCTGTAGTTTCTTGTTACTAAGGGTCAAAATAGTTATAGTTTTGTGAAATAGACTTCGAATGTTGTAGTTTTGTGATACAAGAGCACAAATAGTTATAGGTTTGTGAAATATACTCTATATATATTAGATGGTTGTATGAATTGCATTGAGCCTCCTAGCCGGTATAAATTTACAGGTACATATGACATTCATTGATGCATAATATCTAAACTACTAAATACACTAATACCAATTAAGTTTCATTTTGAAACATGTAACTCTAAAATCTCAATAGTAACAACAGTAGATTTCCTCTTGAAACTGGCCTATGAATGATAATTAAATACCATCGTTCCATGTCATCAGCTCTCATCTGGGCAAAGAATTTTTGGTTTGTTTAATTTGTATAATGTTTAGTTCGTGCTGGATGAATGGACAACCATAGAACCTGACAACACAACCATTTCACCGAAAAAACAAAAGAACCGAAGAGATCACAACCTGGAAGTTTGCCACTGCAACAGTCCAAGAAAGAGCTGCGAAGGATCTGTGGTGGGGTTGCTAGTACTACATGAACCATAGAGTTGGAAATTATTATGCTTTCATCAGTGTACCGTTAGTTATTACTATTGCTGAACAGCTTAACGCTTGTTACTTCTATTCCAAGATAGTTGTCATTTTACCTCAGGGTACCAGAATTAAAGAGAAACAGAAAAGGTAAATCCACATGAAACAAGGATGAGCGAGATAGAGATGTATTGGTAAAAGATAAAGAAGCATTTGGATGTGAAAATGACAATTAATTGAAGGAAGCTGTTGTGACACCCCGTGTCACTAAAAACATGTTAGCAAAAGCGTCGCAACTGAACAGAACAAAAATCCAAGTAAATTTCAAATTCGAAATCAAATGTTCAAATAATTGTGAAACCTAGGCTTGTGAAGGAATTCAAAAATTTCAATAACAAGTTGAGAAACTAAAAATACCAGTGGCTAGCCCTTCTGAAATAAGAATTTTGGAGAATTTATGGTGATTTTAGAAATTCTTTTGCCGGCTCAAATAAATCCCCAAAGCTGAAAAAGTGATCAATTTTGAAATGCTGGCATTTGAAATTACTTTGGATTCCAGATGTGCATGTTGGCCAGTTGATAGAACTTTTCAAGAGCTTTCCAAAGAGACCAGATGTGTGATTTTTGGAACTCGTTTGATACTCCAATTTGTGTGCACAAAATTGGGAGAAATCACCATTTGAATAATTCACGAAAATGAAAGATGCTCTCGGGCCCGCTTGTCAGCCTCTCATCTTTCACTGCTCGTCGTCGGGGACTCCTCGCCACGTGGCCGTCGTCGACCAGCGCGCCTTGCCGCCCTGGACCAGCGCCGCTCGGACAAAATCGACGCCCACTCTTCTCCTTCGCCTGTCCGAGCGCCTCACCCCATTTTCCCCTTCTCTCCCTCGTCAAGAACCCTAGCTCCGCCCGCCATTGCCGGCTGCCGAGTGAGCTCGCAGCCGCGCCCCTCAACCGCTCGCCCTCCACCCGAGCCGCTGTGGAAGAAGGGTGCGCTACGACGCCTCCGTGAGCTCACCATTGCCACCTTTGCTCGTAACTCGGGCTGGGGAGCACGGATTGAGCGTTCGTCTCAAAGTCCGGCCGCGCGCACCCCCCAACCTCGTCGCCGTTTTACCCCTCTCCGGTGAGCTATTCACCGATTCACCGAACCTCGAGGTGCATTTCAAGCCCGCGCCCCCACCTCATGACTCGTTTCCTTGTTTCCGCAGCTGGTTGAGGCCCCGCGCCACTTTTCCCCTGCCGCCGTCGAGCCGCCGTGCGCTAATCCTCCGTCCAGCTCCTCCATTCCGGCCTCCTCGTCGTCAACGGTGTCAACTCAGAGCTTCTCCTCGTCGCATTGAAGCGTCTCGGCCAGATCCCGCTCCACTCCGACCACCCCTCCCTCACCACGACGTCACCGGGCTTCATCCGACCGCCGCCGCTCGTCGCCGACCCCACTTCGGCCGCCCTCGCTCGCTACCGTTGCCCTAGGTATGTTTACCGCGTCGTGCCGCCCCTCCCCGTGCCTTTCGTTCGCCGAATCCCGACCAAAAAGCCTACTCCGGCGAGCTGCGCCGCCCGCCCCCGGCGAGCCGGTCGCCGCTCCGGCAGGGATCCGGTGTGTCCACGCTCGGATCCAGTGTGCCGTGTTCGTGTGGCCCTCGTGTGTTCGCACACGTGACTGGTCCGATCTGCTGTGGATTTTTGTGGATCCGGTGCGGCCGGGACTTTGTGTCCGTCTGTGCTGCTCTGATCTGACTGGCCCGGCCCAAATTCAATCCTTTTTCCGAATTAGTTTAAATTCCAGAAAATCACAGAAACTTGTAAAATTCATAGTAAATCAAATACACCTCACAAAATTAGGAAACCAATTTTGTTAGCTTCCTTATGCTCAGATCTACTTTCCTGTTTTCTGTAAAATTTAAAATGTGCAGAAATTGTTTAAATAGTGATAAATTCTCTGTTGCCCCATAAATATTGAACTTTGGCATATTTGTTAAGCTACTGATTACACACATACAGAGCGTTTTTCCACTGTCATATGTTAATTAATTATTTTCCTATGATTTAAATCATATGTTGCATTGTATAAATTATTATAAATAATACCTTCATCAATAAATCATGAAACTTCACCATAAATTATTTTCAGTGGTTCACTTCACAAGAAAAATGCCACTGAACATATATTAATTTTCGAATTTAATTAAGTTAAATAATTCACTTAAGCTAGTTAAGTAATTAACTTAAACAGTAATTGATTAAGAAAATACTTGAGACGAAAGTAATTAACAGAGTTAATCATTTGCACTTACAGTGTAAATGACTGTCCACTAAGTAATTAAATCATGATTGCATCATATTATTATTGCATCTAACTTGCATTTCCTTGTCATGACGTATAGCAATCGAGGTGATTCAGGAGCAGGTGGAGGATCAGGGTGCTGAGCCGCTCAGGAGGAGCCACTGACTGATCGTTGCTGACTGTGCTACTGATAGCGTCGTTCCTGAGCCAGGCAAGCCCCGGTGCATGCCTCCCTATTTAGGATTTTATTTTCGCACTTGATTGGGGTTAGTAATTGATTGTGCAGTAGGTTTGTTAGGAGTTGATGTGAAAACTTAGAACTGCATTAGGACTACCCTTCCATATCCTACCTTGTGTCCTATTTTTGTAGATGTGGTCTAGGTTACGTTAGAACTTGCTAGGCTTAGTGGCTAGCGGACGGTAGAAGTCGAGTGGTAGGTCCCACTCGCATGATAGGGACTCCTGGATTGTACTAGCTGGATTTATGATTTGTTGAGACCGGACGGGGAATTGCTTGTATAGGATGGTTGGAGAAGGCTGGGCCTTCACGGTGGTGTAGCCCCATCTGTGTCGATTAAGGACCGTCCGTTATTGGCCCTGTTGAGCAAGTTCGAACGTACTGATCATATGCTAGTGTTTTTATGGGCTTAGTAGCTTAGGTTGCTCTGGTGTCTTGCGGATACTTGCACTTTCTATCATAGTATTCGGGAGAGAAGGGATGCTTCCCAATCGGGGCGTACGTCTGGGACGGGGACCGTGCGGGAAGGCCTTTCTCGGGAGGTGTGAGACCCAGCCAGCTCTAGGGGGACCTTCGCGAATAGTTGCCACATGCGACTCTACGCGTGTGTGGCGTATGGTCAAGTTTTCTCCTGCAGGATGTACATCGATGCCGCCGCTCTCGGTCAAGAGCAACCTTGCTCACTGAGTCACCTCGTAGTGTGATATGATTGATGATGATGATGCTAGTCTATTACATTACTGTTATTTATATATTTTGCTGTATATACTGTCACCGTTGATGTATTGTTACTTATACCTATTTTAGACATATGCACACTGCTTTACTGGTTAAGTACTTAAATAAAAATAAAAATTTGAAAGTAAGGAACAAGTAATTAGTGCGCTTGTAGGCAAGTGAGTCATCCTACCCCTTTGTAGCCTTTGCATACTAGGAGTCGGCTGTAGTTAGCCACGTTGACGGGTAAGTCTTGCTGAGTAACTAGTACTCAGGGTTTGGCTCTTTATGTTTTTGTGCAGGTATAGATTTTGCTTCCGCTGTTGCTTGGTGGAGTTCCTCAGCAGGTCCACATCGCAGGGCTTCGATGTGCGGCCACGTTTCGTCGAGTGTTGTAGTATTGTATATTTTAAACTTTCGCTGTGCTACTAATCATTTAAGACTTGTAATAACTTAAATATGTAGATTTGTGCTTTTTATATGTTGTACTGTTGCGTCTGTTCATCAGCGCTTTACCGACTCGATCCTGCGAAAAGCGGAGACGCTTCAGCATATGATTGATGATGATGATGCTAGTCTATTACATTACTGTTATTTATATATTTTGCTGTATATACTGTCACCGTTGATGTATTGTTACTTATACCTATTTTAGACATGCACATTACTTTACTGGTTAAGTACTTAAATAAAAATTAAAATTTGAAAGTAAGGACCAAGTAATTAGTACGCTTGTAGGCAAGTGAGTCATCCTACCCCTTTGTAGCCTTTGCATACTAGGAGTCAGCTGTAGTTAGCCACGTTGACGGGTAAGTCTTGCTGAGTAACTAGTACTCAGGGTTTGGCTCTTTATGTTTTTGTGCAGGTATAGATTTTGCTTCCGCTGTTGCTTGGTGGAGTTCCTCAGCAGGTCCACTGTAACACCCCAGCCCAAAGTACGGCTCCAAACCCGTACGCCTGCAGTGCGGGCCCCACCTAACAGCAGCAACTCTTACGCTTTCGTCCTCGCTTCGCGTAAAACGGGTTAACCCGGTTACTACTACACCCAGGACTGAGTATTTAAGCTGGTCCAGCTCCCGGTGAATATCCGGGATGGGACTAAACTCGCAGTGCTACAGTACCGCGCAGCTACAGTGTTCCGCGGCTACAGTGCCCGTCAGCTACAGTAGCCTCGCTACAGTACTCCGCCGCTACAGTACTGCGGCCCAATAGGCCCGGCCTACGGGCCGAACAACTGGCCGATTCTATTTTTTTGGGTTTGAATTAACATCCTGGATGTTACATTCTCCCCCCCTTTAGAACTCGACGTCCCGTCGAGCGACCAGCTTACCCCCTGACTCCTCGAGTCATCCAGGGGACAGTAGACACAGAATCACCCCTTCCTGGCCATGTCCAGCACGTGTCATGCCGTGTCCCGCCTTGCGGACCCACGCGCCATGAACCCCGTGACTGCGCCCGTGACACAGCGAAGGTCGGCTCTGATACCATTCTGTAACACCCCAGCCCAAAGTACGGCTCCAAACCCGTACGCCTGCAGTGCGGGCCCCACCTAACAGCAGCAACTCTTACGCTTTCGTCCTCGCTTCGCGTAAAAGGGTTAACCCGGTTACTACTACACCCAGGACTGAGTATTTAAGCTGGTCCAGCTCCCGGTGAATATTCGGGATGGGACTAAACTCGCAGTGCTACAGTACCGCGCAGCTACAGTGTTCCGCGGCTACAGTGCCCGTCAGCTACAGTAGCCTCGCTACAGTACTCCGCCGCTACAGTACTGCAGCCCAATAGGCCCGGCCTACGGGCCGAACAACTGGCCGATTCTATTTTTTTGGGTTTGAATTAACATCCTGGATGTTACATCCACATCGCAGGGCTTCAATGTGCGGCCACGTTTTGTCGAGTGTTGTAGTATTGTATCTTTTAGACTTCCGCTGTGCTACTCTCGTGTTTTAAATCATTTAAGACTTGTAATAACTTAAATATGCAGATTTGTACTTTTTATATGTTGTACTGTTGCGTCTGTTCATCAGCGCTTTACCGACTCGATCCTGCGAAAAGCGGAAACGCTTCAGCTGTTGAAGTCTAGAATGAGAAATATATATTTCGGAAGTGAGGTAGTATTATCGTGTAGACACACTAGTGAGATGACAGCAAGCGTGCAGTATAGTTCCTGTTATCTCCTGAGGCATGGTTTTTCATTGCCTATTGGCTGCATACATTCTAATTTAAAGATCGCATACCTTTACTTCCTTTGTAACTATTTTTTATTCGGAGTATCTCATAAATCATGTACATTAAAATATTATAGGGGAGTTGTTTTTATTTAAAAATTGGTGCGAATATGATGACCTCTAGAATGATCAAAGATATTAAATATGCGATCTTGCTAGGATAGTCAAATGCAAGTTGTCATGTCATCTTACCCGCTCGAGTCTTTCGTTGTCACACTTTGTCTTTACGTCTCGGCAAGGACATGGTGATTGAAGGAGAAACATTTGTACTGAAGTATCTGCCAGTACATATCGGCTTCCCTTGCCTGCCGTCCAATTCAGTGTTATGTAATTTTATTTTCTTAGCTGCTGACCTATCAGCTGCCAGTACATATCGGCTTCCCTTGCCTGCCGACAATTCAGTGTTATGTAATTTTATTTTCTTAGCTGCTGACCTGAGCCTTTCACGTGCTCTTGACTTGACGACAGACAGAGACGTGAAAGAAATATTACAAAGAAGTCACCAATTGGGATTGAAGTAGCCAGGTATATGATAAGCCATTATCTATGCATGATTTTATTAAACTGTTACTAAGACTAATATTTTGATAACCGAGCCTGTTGGGTTTTACTGGGATGAAACTCCTCTCTATTGTAATGAAAGTCTCCTTTCTCTTGCCTCATAAAATTTTTGATGTGGCATAGACATTGCATAAAGTGATCAATTGGTCTTATTCTATAAATGAATAGATTACTCTTCCCTTCTAACCTGAAGAATGGAGCGCTTATTGATTATTGTTGATTATGCGATTCGGCGGATCAAGTAAAGTTGAGCTACGAAGGAGTAACACGTCAACGTTGACTCTTCATATATAAAGCACAGGATGATTGTCACTATATCTCAGTTTTGGAAAATCTGTTTCATACACAACGTCTTACTTAAATGAAGAGGTCGTCTATGGATATATTTGAACGGGGCCACTTCATCCTCAAATGAATGATATTTTCATTCTTGATTTTTATTATAATTATGTGCTTTAAATAAAACAACCTGAAGCTCGATGATCCCGTCCGCAACATTGGTTAAGTTTCATCATGTTGTTTGTTGATTATTTGCAGATAGCAAGCAGCCGTGACGAGTTATAAGGAAATTCGTACTTCCGCTGATGCCCAATTTATGCCCGTATTGGCATGCTCTTCTATGCGACAGGTTAACTAAATAAATCTATAATAGCATAGGATAGAAGCACTAGCGTGTATTGTGTTAATCTAGTTGCAGCGTCCCACCTCTTTCCAGGTCGCGCCAACACACCTTATAGCTTTCAAGGAGCTCAAGACTTCCCTCACAAAGGAACACATGTCTTTTCTGCGCAGTTTGTCCTCACTCGTGTGCATCCGGGAATAACTCTCCGGTCGGTCACCCATTCTGAAATTGCTTCAGAACAAGCACGCTTAACCTCGGAGTTCTTCCGAGAGGAGCTTCCGAAAAAGAAGTTGCAACATGTTGGTATAAGTAATCTATCAATACTATTAAGCCTTTGGCGGGGATGTCATATACTCACCCCCTTAGAAGACCAACGTCTTTGTCGGTCAGCCCCAAGCCAGGAACGTCCCCTTTTTCAGGTTGGACCCACACATCTGGCAGCTCTGTAGTAATCAAGACTTCCCTCACAGACCAACATAAGTCTTTTCTCCACACTTTGTCTTCACTCGTGCACACATGGGAAGAACTTTTCGGTCGGTCACCAATCCTGAAATTACTCCAGATCTAGCACGGTTAACCTTCGAGATGAGCTTCCGGTAAAGAAGTTGCAACTTGTTGATATGAGTATTCTATCAATCTATTAAGCCATGGGCCAGGATGTCAGTAAAATGTATGGTGTTAATTTAGCAAAATGTATATTTTAGTCGCAAGAATAAGTTTCACTTCGACAATGATGAATCGGCTTATGCTAAATATTCATCTTATTGTAAGAATAGTCATGAAAAAAATCATAAAAGTAATGTCTTTAAGTTATTGCCATCATAATTAAGCCACATCATCTTCATAACCGTTTGACAAAAGGATTGACTAACTAACAGTTTCTCCTAGCTAGTTTCTATCAAGAAACTTGAGGAGAAACTGTATGGGAAGGTGTTAGAGCAACTCCACCAGTCTACCAATCCCTCTCTCAATACCAAAAAACCTGTCATATTGGGAGGTTGGGGAAGAAAACTTGCTCCATCAGTCTCCCAAAAAGCTCCCTACTTTTCCTCTCCTCCCAAAAACCAGCTCTCTCCTCCCAATAGAAAGGGAGGTTTGCTCCCCCTCCCAATACCAACTTCTAGCGGGACCCACAGCAGCGCAATGCGGGTGACGGGTATCACCGTGGGGAACGAGGTGTTCACAGGCGACGACGCGTAGCTCAAGGCCAGCCTGGTCCCGGCCATGCGCAACCCTCACGCGGCGCTGGCGCAGCTGGGCATGGATGCGTACGTTCATGTGTCCATGGCCGACTCCCTCGCCATCGCAGCTGGGCATGGTCTGAATGTGCTGCACTGGTGTTGCTCCATGAAACGTTTCCAACATTGTCCTTTGGTGCAGAAGAGAAGAAGGAAAGAGGAGGAGATATTGGGATGGAGTTATTAGGAGACTTACGAAGCTACACCTCTTAATATCCTGAAAATGCTAATGCGAGCCTCCCAAGAGGATATTGGGAGGAAAATTGTTGAGAGGATACTTTTGAGTTGCTCTTAGTTTCTATCGACCAACTGGACATACGTTTCTAGTTTGTTTATGTAAAAATAGAAGGAAACAAGTTCACCAAAAAAAAGGGGAAGTTGTTTCTTTGTCCTGTAATAACTAAAACCCTACGAAATGTACCCTTATTACTCTCTAATGGACTGTGCGCCTAGGATCTCCTATCGGATTTTAAAAGTTAAGGCGTGATCGCTAAGCACGTTAGTAAAGACCCGATCAAGTTAGTATAGTGGACCCAAATGCGAAGGCTAGCTTCGACCCTTATTTTCACGTATCAACAAATCCAATGGCATATTTGTTATGAAAATCTTGTCCTCCTGGCACTCTATTGATGTAATGGCAGGGTCCTCCTACTGGTAGCCTGGGCTACTCCAAGCATCAGTGAGCACACCCCATGATGGCCCTATAGTGTTTAGGCAATGATCTGGTCCAAAATTTCAGATAATTATTTTAATATATTTATGTTACTTTTATTATCAAGTCACTATAATGTTGATTTTTTTTCATTTTGTATGCTAATAAAATTTAATATCTAGATTAAGTATTTTTTAGAATAAATTTCAATAATTAAAATACAAATTAAACATTTTATGAAAGTGTTGAAGCAATACATTAAAAGGTTGAAAGGTACCAAATATGTTAAAACAAACATTATGGATCACTAGAATCTTCTTCTTCTTCTTTTTTTTTTTTTTTTTTTTTTGCTAGGGATGGATGACTAGATTCAACATATTACAATGAGCAGTTCAACATTTTTTAATATAGAACATCAATATGTTATAAAATATTGGAACAATACAACAAAAATATTGAAACAATACTACCAAAATGGCGAATTTTAAAAACATTAAATAAATCCATATGGGATCTTTTTCTGTGTCAATAATATTCTAAGTAGCTTGATGGTTAGATTGAAAACGAGTAATGGATATGATGTTTGCAATCAAGCATCAGTTCCCCCGTGCCAATCAGACGCTAATGCTTGTGGCTCCTGCCCCCTCCACCCTGCCCACCACTTTGCAGCATTCTCAGTGCATGCTTCCCCCGAGATAGGGGCAATACAGGCTACCTATAGGAAATAAGATGCAGACGTGTCTCTATATCTTCGTACGGGCAAGGAACTGAACGCATCAGATTATATATATAAGGGCCAAGAAACCAATAAGCACAAAGCCTTAGGAGACCTTGCTAAGTAAACGTAGAAATAGCCGCAATCAGTTGAGAACCAAGCTCGGTTGGAATATGAAGCATCTCCGCTTTTCACAGGATCGAGTCTGTAAAGCGCTGATGAACAGACGCAACAGTACATCACATAAAAAGCACAAATTTGCTTATTTAAGTTATTACAAGTCTTAAATGATTTAAAACACGAGAGTAGCACAGCGAAAGTCTCAACTATACCAAATCTACAACACTCGACGATAAGTGGCCGCACATCGAAGCCCTGCGATGTGGACCCGCTGATGAACTCCACCAAGCAACAGCGGAAGCAAAAATCTATACCTGCACAAAAACATAAAGAGCCAAACCCTGAGTACTAGTTACTCAGCAAGACTTACCCGTCAACGTGGCTAACTACAGCCGACTCCTAGAATGCAAAGGCTACAAAGGGTTAGGCTAACTCACTTGCATAAAAGCGCACTAATTACTTGGTCCTTACTTTCAAGTTTTAATTCCAATTAAGTACTTAACCAATAAAGCAGTGTTCATATATCTAGAACAGGTATAAATAACAATACATCAACGGTGACAGTATATATAGCAAAATATGTAAAAACAGTAATGTAATAGACTAGCATCATCACCATCAATCATATCACACTACGAGGTGACGCAGTGAGCAAGGTTGCTCTTGACCGAGAGCGGCGGCATCGATGTACATCCTGCAGGAGAAAACCTGACCATACGCCGCACACGCGTAAAGTCGCATGCGGCAACTGTTTGCAAGGATCCCCCTGAAGCTAGGCTGGGTCCAACCCCTCCCGAGAAAGGCCTTCCCGCACGGTCCCCGTCCCAGACGTACGCCCCGATTGGGAAGCATCATTTCTCTCCCGAATACCATGATGGAAAGGGCAGGCTTCCGCCGCACACCAGGGCAACCCAAGCTACTAAGTTTACTAGGCCCATAAAAATACTAGTATATGATCAGTACGTTCGAACTTGCTCAACAGGGGCAACAACGAACGGTCCTTAATCGACACAGACGGGGCTACACCACCGTGAAGGCCCAGCCTTCTCCAACCATCCTATACAAGCAATTCCCCGTTCGGTCTCAACAAATCCTAAATCCAGCTAGTACAATCTATTGGTCCCTATCATGCGAGTGGGACCTACCACTCGACTTCTACCGTCCGCTAGCCACTGAGCCTAGCAAGTTCTAACGTAACCTAGACCACATCTACAAAATAGGACACAAGGTAGGATATGGAAGGGTAGTCCTAATGCAGTTCTAAGTTTTCACATCAACTCCTAATAAACCTAATGCACAATCAATTACTAGCCCCAATCAAGTGC
This sequence comes from Eragrostis curvula, assembly GCA_007726485.1. NCBI lineage: Eukaryota > Viridiplantae > Streptophyta > Magnoliopsida > Poales > Poaceae > Eragrostis > Eragrostis curvula. Next base: position 50,096 of record RWGY01000180.1, read on the forward strand.
GAAAATAAAATCCTAAATAGGGAGGCATGCACCGGGGCTTGCCTGCCTCAAGAACGACGCTATCTCTAGCACAGTCAGCAACGATCAGTCAGTGGCTCCTCCTGAGCGGCTCAGCATCCTGGTCCTCCACCTGCTCCTGAATCACCTCGAGAGCTATATGCCATGACAAGGAAATGCAAGTTAGATGCAATAACATGATGCAATTAAGATTTAATTACATGATCGGACAGTCATTTACACTGTAAGTGCAATTGATTAATTTTGTTAATTACTTTTGTCTGAAGTATTTCCTTAATTAACTATTGTTTAAGTTAATCACTTAATTAGCTTAAGTGAGTTAGTTAACTTAATTAATTTCGAAATTTGATTTATGTCCAGTGGCATTTTTCTGGTGAAGAACACCACTGGAACTGAATCATGGTGAAGTTCCATGATTTATTGCTGTAGGAGTTATTTATAACAATTTGTACAATGCAACATACGATTTAAATCATAAGAAAATAATTATGCAGAATATTGCAGTGGAAAAATGCTCTGTAAGTGTGTAATCAGAAGCTTAACAAGCATGCAACATTTCATGATTTAATGAGCAACACAAAATTTATTAGGAATTAAACAAGGTTTGCATCATTTATAATTTTACAGAAAACAGGAAAACGAGTTGCAAGATTTTGAGTAGATATGAGCATAAGGAAGCTAATAAAATTGGTTTCATAATTTTCGGAGGTGTATTCGATTTACTATGAATTTTACAAATTTCTGGCAATTTCTGAAGAATTAAATAAATACGAAAAGGATTTCAAAAGATGTGGACCAATCAGATCTGAGCCACACCAAGGGCCACATGGTCTCGGCCACAAAGGATCCGGGCTGGCCACAAATCGATCCGGCCACTCAGATCTGAGGGCACACATGGGGCTACATGGTTATCCGCAAAGGATCCCGCACAGCCACACTAGATCCTGTGCGTGTGGTCCTAGGTGCGTCGGCCGGCATCATGCCGGAGCGCGGCGGCGCAGCTCGCCGGAGTTGGAGATGACTTTTTAAGATTTGGAGATTTTATTGGGCAGCTAAATGAATTTCAAAAATCATCAAAAATTCTCTAAAATTATCCCTTGAGCCGGGCTATCTACTGGTATTTTTGTTGGCTTAAGTTGTTATGCAAAAATTTGAGTTCCTTCGGAAGCTTGGATTTGACCATTGTTTAAATTTTTGAATTTTGAATTTTGAATTTGGCTTCTGTTTGGCCTTTTGTTCAGTTCAAGGTGAGCTTTATGCAATTTCAGTGACACGGGGTGTCACAGCCCTCCCCCCTTAAAGAAATCTCGTCCCGAGATTTAAGGAGAGAGAGGAAAAACGAAAAGAACTAGGACGAAGAATAAGATGCAAAACGGAACAAACTCAAAACTCTTCGAGAAGGTAGAAAACCAGAGAAATGAGAGTTTAAGAACTCCTCCTGTTCCCATGTGGCCTCTATCTCAGAGTGGTTGCGCCACGGCACCTTAAGAAATCCGGTGGGGTTGTCCCTGGTGACTCTGTCCTTCTGATCAAAGACCTTGATGGGCTGCTCGGGATGGCAAGATCTGGCTCAAGCTATTCTGCATCACTAACTACAACATCTGTTGGAGCCTTCGAAACACCCTTCAACCATGCTGCATGGAGAAGGTTGTGAACTTGGAAATAGCTGGGTGGTAATTCAAAACGGTAAGGAACGGGTCCATACTGCTCAGATCTCCAGAATAGTCCAATGCATCTTGGCGCTAGCTTTCCTCTGATGTGAATCGACGTACACCACAAAGGTATACGTGGTCATCAACTACGAACGGTCCAATGCATCTGTCAGCGTCTCTTGTCTGCATAGCTCTTCTATCGAGGCTGGCGGCTCTTAAGTTGAACTAAATGAGGCGTATTGTCTCTTCAGCATCTGCTATTAGGGCGGATCCAAAAGTGGCTCTTCCATCGAACTCAACCAGCTCAGTAGGGTACGATATCTGCATCCACATAAAGCCTCGAGCGGTGCCATCTTAATACTTTCCTGATGTCTGCTGCCATAGGAGAACTCTACTAGCGTTATGTACTTATCCCACTTCTGACTGTGAGTCCCGTTATATCTTGCTGCTGTCGGGGAGGATAGAGTACTTTGACAAGTGAGCTTCGTCAATAAGCTTCTGGCCCAACTCAAAGCCCTTCGGAAAACCTTCTCATTCTTGATCCACAGGTCTTCTTCTGCGCGACAACAATATCACCACGCAAGGCTGGAACAAGTGACATGTTGGTCGCGGTACCAGGAGAATAAGAGTGAACGCGAGATTGCTTTCTTCTGTGCGGTGGTTAGCGGTGAAACAATGAGGCTTGGAACTCCATTTCTTCCGCGTGGCAACGAGCCGTTGACTCGATGTGACAAGTCATCATCCTTGTTCAACTCCAACTATCATTTCTGTTACTTAAACGATTCTGACTGAATGAAGATGTGTTGAAAACTCTTGTCCTCTTGGTGGCTTCTGGGAGCATTCTTTGCGATGATTTCCGCACTGACAACTATTATGTTGGAGCTGGATTGAAAGTCTTCTTAGAAGGCAAGTCAACTTCCTTCACGACGGTTGTTGGGCATCTGAGTAGTGACAGGCTTTGTCGTTCAAAAATGTTACCACAACTTTCTTAACTGAACCTTCTATTCTTCTAACTCTTTGGGTGACATCTTGTACGGTCTTCTGAAGATATGTGATGCTTCCTAAAACTTGGTCTTGAAATTGAACATCTGGGTTGGGTATGCGTGCTTGACTATTAGCTTAGGAAAACTTGGAGGGATCACGAACCATGCCAACGACGAGGTGCTAAGGTCTCGATGCGGTCAACAAAGAGATGTGAAACAGGTCTTTGCTACGAATTGGGGAGTCGAGCCTAACGGCATTTGAAGGGCGATTATGACAGACCAGAGCACGAGGATGAACCAACATCTGTTACTTAGGACCACTAACGATTCAAGGAAGAAGTCAAAGTCGGGTTCAAGGTGTGAAATTCCAAGGATTTGCAGGCACAAGGTTGCAGGTATACGAAGGCAATCAAGGTATACAACTTCCACATTCTTGCTCTTTAATGTGATTATTAATGTGTCCAATTATTCTTTGCTAGAATGGTAGGATGCATAATCATGGTGCATTGCTTGCTATAAATGATGCAATGCACATATGTGATGGTGCCCATACAATGGTGCAAGTGCATTATGGCATGTCCCATGATGCTCATTGCATGGTGCATAAATGATGCATATGACTTGATGCAAATGAAAATGTTTATGATATGGTGCACATGTTATGGTGCATATGGTGCAATGGATATGATGCATTGCTCATAGTGCATATGTTATGATGATCAGGTTATGACTTGTATTACTTGATGTATATTATATGATGATGCAATGTAAATAGTGTATTGTAATGCATATGGAATGGTGCATTGCACATGCTTTATGTTATCAAATTTTAATATTTGAGCAAGAACGAGGATTTCGAAAGCATAAGCGGAGCTAAGGAGAAGATTATAAAGGGCTGGCATAACCTTCTCCACATTTGATGGGCAACTAGCAATGAGATCGATTGCAAGAAAAATCTGGCATGGGGCTCAGTAACAATAGTAAGGCAATGGCAAGAACATGGGTTCCACATAAACATGATAGATAAGAATGCAAAAGTATTCACGAAGGAAACAAATGGGGTCGTGGCTCAACATGAATACAACTCCACCCATCGAGGTAGGGCAAGGTCGTACAATTCGATAACGTGCAGCTCCAAGGATTGAAACACTGGCACAAGGGATTGCGACACCTAGCTACGTTATTGCGACGCTAGCTCCAATGGAAAGGCGATGATATGATTATCTAACACACTACTCGACTGGTCTTGTCGAAGGTACGATAGCAGCTTAAGCACTTCCTCCAAAAGCATTCTTTCCGTGGCGTGGATGATCTTGACTTGCTGTTTGCGATTGATATAGTGGTACGCAAAACAGAACTTGATGATATTGACTTGATGCAGCCGTGCTTCATGACATCCCATGGCATCCATCGTGATGGCGTTCTCTAGCTGAGGTTGAACAATGTCTTTAATGCAGAATACTCGTAGCCATCGAGGTCCGAAGGTTGGAAGGAAAAACATTATGAAACGCTCTAAGCAGACGAACCATGCTTATCTTTTCTTCTTGCTGAGGGCTGCTGAGTAGTAGACAAACACAACTAGGTATGGGTTATACTGTGGTTGTCTACCATCCACCAATGCATTCGTGCGACGGCTCCAAGAGTGAAAAAGATTGCACGCAAAGCCATCAACGTCCATTTGTGGAGAGTTAGAGCGAAAATATCTCAAACTACTCCAAACTGCTCCACCATGCTAAACAAAGTTTAACACGTGGTAACCAACTTCTGTACGGTCGTAGCAAACAGCTGCACACAGCCATTCGGGCAAAAACAAGAGAGCAACGCTCCTTCAAGTTAATAGTCTGAAATCTGTCTTCACGGTGAGCAGTAGCCACAAAACTGAAATCTGGCACTTCTGTAGGCGTCAAAAGGAAACAGTCCGAATACCAAACTTGTAGATAACTTCCATATCTTTCGAACGAGTGCTCAAACGCCAGAAACGGATCAGCAGAACTGGAGATATCGAATTTTGAAGATGGCAGACAGATTCTGGAAAAACTTGTCGAGGCTGAAATTTAACTTCACTTGGTCGACAGAATTGGAGGGGATACTGACAGAATCGAAATGGCAAATCTGAAACAGATTTTTAGTTCATGTTTTAAGATTTCCAGAAAGTCTTGGTTCATCAATTTTGTCCAGGTGGTTTTGGAGTTCTGAATTTTTAAAGTTAGCTTGTCAGTCTGAAATTTCTGGTGATCTGAATTTCTGTTGGAGTGTTTTAAGTGATGATGCAATGCATGCTCGTCCTGCACGTCCTCACAAAATAAAAAGGTGCCCAAGTATAGCAGGCTGTAGACAGTGGTGGTACACTCACAAACGTTTCTACACGATCTACGCGCGAGTTAGTGTACCTGCAGAAAACCACACAACGTCACCTCAACCAACCTACACAGGTGACGTATCCTTGTAAAAGTAAATGCATGGCTCAATCATCATCACCTCATGAACTCGATGGTCCATGCCAGAATATCATCTCCACGGAGCCATACATGATCCTTACCTTCTTACCTGGGCGTCGGTGCGTCGTTACAGAAAAATAACAATCAACTCCTATTACCACCTGATTACTCTAACATCCTTATAATGGGCTTTTCGTTCCTCACTCGTAACGTGGTTAGATTTTCGAAAATAGGCCGTTTATATGATGTACTGTCCCAACACGGCTCTGATACCAGCTGAAGCGTCTCCGCTTTTCACAGGATCGAGTCGGTAAAGTGCTGATGAACAGACGCAACAGTACATCACATAAAAAGCACAAATTTGCATATTTAAGTTATTACAAGTCTTAAATGATTTAAAACACGAGAGTAGCACAGCGGAAGTCTCAACTATACCAAATCTACAACACTCGACGATAAGTGGCCGCACATCGAAGCCCTGCGATGTGGACCCGCTGATGAACTCCACCAAGCAACAGCGGAAGCAAAAATCTATACCTGCACAAAAACATAAAGAGCCAAACCCTGAGTACTAGTTACTCAGCAAGACTTACCCGTCAACGTGGCTAACTACAGCCGACTCCTAGAATGCAAAGGCTACAAAGGGTTAGGCTGACTCACTTGCATAAAAGCGCACTAATTACCTGGTCCTTACTTTCAAGTTTTAATTCCAATTAAGTACTTAACCAATAAAGCAGTGTTCATATATCTAGAACAGGTATAAGTAACAATACATCAACGGTGACAGTATATATAGCAAAATATGTAAAAACAGTAATGTAATAGACTAGCATCATCACCATCAATCATATCACACTACGAGGTGACGCAGTGAGCAAGGTTGCTCTTGACCGAGAGCGGCGGCATCGATGTACATCTTGCAGGAGAAAACCTGACGCCGCACACGCGTAAAGTCGCATGCGGCAACTGTTTGCAAGGATCCCCCTGAAGCTAAGCTGGGTCCAACCCCTCCCGAGAAAGGCCTTCCCGCACGGTCCCCGTCCCAGACGTACGCCCCGATTGGGAAGCATCATTTCTCTCCCGAATACCATGATAGAAAGGGCAGGCTTCTGCCGCACACCAGGGCAACCCAAGCTACTAAGTTTACTAGGCCCATAAAAACACTAGCATATGATCAGTACGTTCGAACTTGCTCAACAGGGCCAACAACGAATGGTCCTTAATCGACACAGACGGGGCTACACCACCGTGAAGGCCCAGCCTTCTCCAACCATCCTATACAAGCAATTCCCCGTCCGGTCTCAACAAATCCTAAATCCAGCTAGTACAATCCAGGGGTCCCTATCATGCGAGTGGGACCTACCACTCGACTTCTACCGTCTGCTAGCCACTGAGCCTAGCAAGTTCTAACGTAACCTAGACCACATCTACAAAATAGGACACAAGGTAGGATATGGAAGGGTAGTCCTAATGCAGTTCTAAGTTTTCACATCAACTCCTAATAAACCTAATGCACAATCAATTACTAGCCCCAATCAAGTGCGAAAATAAAATCCTAAATAGGGAGGCATGCACCGGGGCTTGCCTGCCTCAAGAACGACGCTATCTCTAGCACAGTCAGCAACGATCAGTCAGTGGCTCCTCCTGAGCGGCTCAGCATCCTGGTCCTCCACCTGCTCCTGAATCACCTCGAGAACTATATGCCATGACAAGGAAATGCAAGTTAGATGCAATAACATGATGCAATTAAGATTTAATTACATGATAGGACAGTCATTTACACTGTAAGTGCAATTGATTAATTTTGTTAATTACTTTTGTCTGAAGTATTTCCTTAATTAACTATTGTTTAAGTTAATCACTTAATTAGCTTAAGTGAGTTAGTTAACTTAATTAATTTTGAAATTTGATTTATGTCCAGTGGCATTTTTCTGGTGAAGAACACCACTGGAACTGAATCATGGTGAAGTTCCATGATTTATTGCTGTAGGAGTTATTTATAACAATTTGTACAATGCAACATACGATTTAAATCATAAGAAAATAATTCTGCAGAATATTACAGTGGAAAAATGCTCTGTAAGTGTGTAATCAGAAGCTTAACAAGCATGCAACATTTCATGATTTAATGAGCAACACAAAATTTATTAGGAATTAAACAAGGTTTGCGTCATTTATAATTTTACAGAAAACAGGAAAACGAGTTGCAAGATTTTGAGTAGATATGAGCATAAGGAAGCTAATAAAATTGGTTTCATAATTTTCGGAGGTGTATTCGATTTACTATGAATTTTACAAATTTCTGGCAATTTCTGAAGAATTAAATAAATACGAAAAGGATTTCAGAAGATGTGGACCAATCAGATCTGAGCCACATCAAGGGCCACATGGTCTCGGCCACAAAGGATCCGGGCTGGCCACAAATTGATCCGGCCACTCAGATCTGAGGGCACACATGGGGCTACATGGTTATCCGCAAAGGATCCCGCACAGCCACACTAGATCCTGTGCGTGTGGTCCTAGGTGCGTCGGCCGGCATCACGCCGGAGCGCGGCGGCGCAGCTCACCGGAGTGAGCTCCGGTGGCTCGCGGACCTGGACGAGAGTGCTAGGGCGTAGCGCAGAGAGCGGCGGACTCACCTCGACGAACGGGAGCTCGCGGGAGAGGCCGGAGAGGGCTTGGCGGCGAGGGGTTGCAGTGCCGGATGTCCGGCGAGTCGCGGAGGCGGAGGGGAGCTCGGCAGCGGGCGGGATCTTGTCGGGAGGTTCCACGGCTATGAGGGGAAGCTTGTCATGGTACACGTTGACGACGACGAAGACTTGAAGGTGGTGGCTGACCGGAGAGGTAGCTGTGATGGTGAACGGTGGCGGGGAGGAAACTTCAAATCTAGCACAGAAAGCTGCGGAAAAAGGAGGGGAAAAAGGTTCACTGGGGTGCGCGAGGTTGTGAAGATGATCACGGTGTAACGCTCCAAAAAAAATGAATAAGCCTAGCTGGTCTGTTTAGGGCCCATCTAAAGCCCAGGTCGTGGCCCAAGCGGTGTCCAATTCCAACCCTAACCAGCCCTAGCTGCCGTCCCTCCTTTCGACCTCCTCTCCAATCGTTTTCGCATCGAAGAAGCGGAGGCGGCGCTGCTCCCGTCGTTCTCTCCTCTGCAGGTCAGCGTCCAGGGAGGCCTTGCTAGCTGATCGATCCTCCTTGCCTTGGGGTAAAACGAGTTCCTGACTGTCCCTTTTTCCTTCCTTGCTGCAGTAGTAGAGAGGAAACGCATAGGAGAGGGAAGATCGTGACCTGCTGTAGGTAATTAACGAATTCAGTCTCATCTCTGCATTTTTCAGCTTGTTTTCCCTGGGCTGTTATAACCGATAGACGTTTTTCTGCCGGTTTGGTCGAGGTGCAGTTCGGTTTCCTATCGTTTTCTGTGCAGCAGTAAGTTCGATCCAGTTTTCGGAGATCTTAATGTCCGATCTGGAAAATATTTCTATAAGAAAAGTTGTAGAGAGTCTCAATATCTTTCCAACGCATATTTATGCGCTTTGGTTCATTAAGTATTTTCGGAGTTATGGACGTTTGAATATTACTGCCTGTTTGCGACAGTCCGCTGTCAGTTTTTTCGTGCTGATGAGGTTTCGACCCAGTTTCGGGGTCCTTTCAAGCTGAATTTGAAACTCGTGCTATAAGGAAAGTTGTAGCTCTTCTCAAGAGCTTTCCAACGAGTATTTATTGGAATTATTTTGTTAAGTATAGCTGGAGTTATAGACTTCTGAAGTTTTGCTGTTATGTCTGAAAACTCTGAAAAAAATCTGTACTTTCAGTATCAACTTGCAGTTTTGGAAGCTGTTTTCAGTGGTCTTAGAGGCCGAACTTCTCTGGAGTGCAAACTAACTTTTTGTAGTGCTTGGATTGATATTTCCATAGAGTTCTTATACACCAAGTTTGGATCAGTGGCTAGGGAGATATCGATTTTCAAAGTCGGCAGACTGACAACTGTCGACAGAGCATGTCTGTCACCTTGTGAGCCCAGTTACAATTAGTAAACGTCGAAATTAAATTATGTGATGAACACCAAAGTTGTAGCCCTTGTTCTGTAGTTTCCAAATATGTATTTATTTGCTATGTTATCTGTTGTATTGAAAAAGATACGAAAAAGAGAAGCAGTGCTGTTTTGTTGGATGATTGTTTCTATGTGGTTCTTTTGATTGTGGGTGGGGTTCCGATATAGGACGTTTTATATTCAGTAATTATGCTTTGATTTGAGCTATGTACTGAGTTGTGAATGTGAATAGGTGGTACTCCTTCATATCGCACTTGAAGCTTGTTGGTTGTCATCGTTAGAGGCAAGTAAATGTAGCGGTGGTTTGCTACCGTTTTGTCTTGCTATTTTCATCACCTACACTATAAAATTCAGAACCATAGCCACTTAAATGCTAATCTGATTATTTTGATTATATCTTGCTCTATGGCTTTTTACATGAGGTTTTGCTTAATGCTATATCTTTGTTGTTATACACATTCTATGGATGAAGTTAAATTGTGGACATGATTAATCATGCATGTGGCATATCATGAGCATCTCATGTTGCATTGAAGTTATGTCGCTAACCTATGGTTGCGACCGTACCGGTACGCATCGTACGTTCCCGAGGAGGGGTGCGATGTAAAAGTGGACATGGCATTGCATTCATATGCATTCATGGAAGTTATTAACATATACATGTTATTGTGGAAAGAAGTGGTTCTTATATACTCTTTTGAGTTACTTAATTGTCATTTGTGGAGAAGCTATTTGTGGTTACATGAAGACCTGTATTTCCTTTATATTGAGATCCTGTTACATGTGAATTCTGTTAAAACGTTGTTTAATTTAACTTGTGGTTTAAATAGCTTGTCAAAACAATTTGCTTGCTGAGATGTTTCATCTCACCCTTGCATTACTCTTTCCAGGTACTTGATGAGTGGCTTGACGGGATGGGAGTAGCTGCACGTCATTCACTACACTTTATTTAGAGTTTTGCACTATGCTTAGTAATAAAGAATGTTTAGTTTTAAGTGTTGGAGTCTATTCTTTTGATGAGGAGTCGTGGTTAAACTTAAAGTCCTTATTCATTCATTCTTGTTAAGTTTATTTGACTGCTAGTGTGATGCCTTATTGATTCATCTATTATACTTGTTTATGCTTCCGCGTTGCGTTTATTTACAAAGGAGATGCTGCCGAAATTTCTATGGTTTTGGTAGTATGTTGTTGATGATGTTTTTAGTAGCATCCCGGGGTGATTGTGGATTCCCGGGGTGTTACACACAGAGCGATGAATCGACGACTGGCTCACCAGGGCAGGCGGGGTTGATGTCGGCGCGGAGTGGGAACGATGGCCGGATTCCGAGAAGACGCTCCAATTCAGCGAGCACGCGGTGCGGAAAAGCGACCACGTCCTCTGTGCTACCCCTCGGCTGGCTTGGTGGCGCCCGGAGTGGAGTAGCTCAGCTCGGCTAGCTCGTCAGCGACGGGGCGAGCTTTGCTTGCTGCGGCAATGGTGACGGCGGCTAGGGTTAGGGCGACGGGGCAATGGGGAAAATGGTGAGGTAGAAGCTGGAGAGGGGAGCAGCCCGCGTTTTGACGCTGCGGCACGACGACGAGCGGCAGGAGAGCGCGGAGCGTGGCCCGAGTCGCCGGCGGCGACGTGGCGGCAACTCTCCGACGCAGCCAGTGAGAGAGAAGAGACCGACAGGTGGGCCCTCGGGCATCTTTTGATTTTTCGGATTTATTCAAAAGCTGAGTTTTCCCCAATATTTGGCATGCTAATTGGAGTAGCAAATGGACTCCAAAATTCACAAATTTGGTACTGTTGGAAAGCTCTTGAAAATCTCTACCATCTGACCAACATGCACATCTGAACTCCAAAGGGAATTAAAATGGCAGCTGGTCAAAGTAGGTGACTTTTTAAGATTTGGAGATTTTATTGGGCAGCTAAATGAATTTCAAAAATCATCAAAAATTCTCTAAAATTATCCCTTGAGCCGGGCTATCTACTGGTATTTTTGTTGGCTTAAGTTGTTATGCAAAAATTTGAGTTCCTTCGGAAGCTTGGATTTGACCATTGTTTAAATTTTTGAATTTTGAATTTTGAATTTGGCTTCTGTTTGGCCTTTTGTTCAGTTCAAGGTGAGCTTTATGCAATTTCAGTGACACGGGGTGTCACAGAATAGATGGAAATTCCGGCTACAGGTAGCTGCCGCTTTTTTACCTTAACGCTCCTGGTGCTGTTCCTCTTCACGCTGCTTACAATCACAAGAGCTGATCCCAATCCATGTAAGTCCATACCATGGTCCTGTGCTCGTGCAACTCCTTATTTCTTCATCTGTATTTCTTGTTCCCTTTGTTGGAGTACTTCCGGCATAAATAAGGACTTCCTTCTATGGTGAATCATTAATTTTGACGTCTTATGTATGTTCCATTTTGAAAAGAGCTTCGAGTCACTCCTAATGCATGCTGTTCTGTTTTGCTTACAGATCGACGTATCATGAATGAACTAATGCTCCTTGCTACCTTACTGATCTTTTTCTGTGCGCAGGTGGCATCAATCAGAATTACAACCCCTCCACAGGTGGTTGTTCTCCTGGCTACTCGCAGACGCCTGAATGCAACTCTCCTGTTGGATGCTAAGTGTTGGTATAGCCCAATCTGAATACAGTTGCTATTAATGTTTGTGGTCTCATTAGCCAGCGCATGGTTACAGTCCACATATGACATTACTATTCCAATCTTATTGTTCGACACCTTTTGTTCTCCGTTTTTATAAACTGTACCCTCTCTGAATTATAAAGATGGACCTATGGTGTTTAATCTCAATATGAAAATATGTATGATAGCACATGCCGGCTAGCTGATCAGTGTAATTCCATGCGCACATCTCTGGAAGAAATTGATCAGGCTTGGCTTCCAAAGTTTGACTTGAGAGTTGATCATATCGAGGACTTCTAAACGCACTAGATCGTGGAAATTTGAGGGGGGAGGGGTATCCGTGGGAGTAATTAATGCACTGCTCTGGAAACAGAGAAAGTTGGGGAGGTAGAATAGACCCTGCCGACAGAGAAGATGACCAAGACGGCTCCACACTCTTTCCCCGCCTCACTTCCGATCATCTGCTGTTTACGCTGCTTCTCCTTGTCCGTCACGGTGGAGACTATCTGAAGAAAAAAAATAGTAAGACCTGCAGCTTATTTACATCCTCCCCAAGACAACACAGTCTCTCTGTCCACTTTGCTACGTCTTGTAAGTATCTCTATAACTTAAGAATGCATAAGAAATTGGATAGCTAAAATTGATCAAATGCTGACCCAACACATGAAGCAAACAGATGACCATTGCAATGAACCGAAGCACAAAGCCAGAAAAGATGTCGGTATCTAGAGGTACCTATTGGTTGCCTCCGATCGGCCATTGTAGAACCGTGCATTGGCGGCTTTCCACGATATGTACCACACATGACAGCTGCTTCTGTAACAAACGAAACCAGGATGACGCGAGTCATGTCATTAGCTAGGGTACTTGTGCGAACATGGAATGGAAACTCTTAGACATGAGTTTGTGGTGATGTTGGAAAAGCAAACTAAATACACAGTCAACGGCAGTTCTCTGCAGTTTATATTCCTCTAGACCTCGCAGCTTGCTGGTGTATGTCACAACAGGCAGCAACGGCGGTCATCTGGTGAGAACCAAGCACGCATATCTCCATATCGTCCTGTGTTGAACGCCTCAAAGTATGGACCAACGAACCAACGAAGTTGCCTATGGGTTGCCTCCGATTGGCCGTTGTAGAACCGTGCATTGACGTATTTTCCGCTAGTTTCCAAGACGTGTACAACACGTGGCAACTACTTTTCTAACAAACCAGACAGCTTGTTTACTTCTGGATAGGTGGAATGGAAACAGGGATAACGCTGTTGGCGTTCGAAAAGCAAACTAAACATGCAAGCTACACTTTATATATACAGTATTCCTCTTGACCACGCTGCTGAAATTTCGAGGTAAGCAACAAAAAAGGCGACCATCGGGTTAGAACCAAGCAGCCAGCCAGAAATGTAGCTGAAGTTGCTGCCGGATGCCGGCGCCGGATTGCTTTAATTTTGACTCTGCTTGCATCACAAACGCCGATCCCACTCCCTATTCATGTAAGTCCATCCCATGCTGCTGTACTCTTCCAACTCCTTATTTGTTCATCTGTATTTTTTTCCTTCTTTGGAGTACTTCAGGAAGAAACAAAGACTTTCCTCTAACGTCGAAACATTAATTTTTAATGTCTTATCTTTTGTCAGTACCGTCAGGGAGAAAGTTTCCAGTCATGCCTAATTCCGTTCTGTTTGGCTTAGCCGTATCACGAATGAACTAATGCCCCTTGCTACTCCTTTTACTATGGCAGGTGGCATCAATATGAATTATGACCCATCCACTGGGGGTTGTTCTCCTTGCTACACGCAGAGGCCTCCTTGCAACCATCTCGGATGCTAAATGTTGATATAGTGCAATCTGAGAAAAGTTTGTTAAGGGTATAGTAGTATTTAGTATAGAATTCTTTTCATAAGCCTATACTCTAGCGTTACAGTTTTTTTTTTCCTCTCACATCACGCACACGGCCTGGAAGAAGCGAATTCTATCGGTTTCCTGGGCAGCCTCTACATTTTTGTCTGCACATCGTCGTAGGGATCTCGTCAATCTTCGATGCAAATTTCAATGCACGGAGCCCTATCGGCATCTACATCTTTCTGCACGTAAGGAGCTCCGTTGTGCTTTCTGCAAAGACCTACCTTGATCTGCTCAACTGCCGGCTCTTCTTCATAAGTTTCCGTGTCATTCCGCTGTTTGAGCCCTGAGCGGCCACTATGCTAGAAAAGCTGATTAGAGACGCGGCTAAACCTTCATTAGAGACGTGGATTTTCTGCGTCTGAAAATTTTCGTCTCTAATGTGAAAATATCAGAGACCCGAAAATCCACGTCTGTAATGCTAACTCATCAGAGACGCGTTTTGTTGAAGACGCGTCTCTAATGAAACCTTTTGAGACGTAATTGGCAAAACGCGTCTGCAATGAGAGACAATTGGAAACGCATCTCTTTATCAGAGACGCGTTTTGCCAACCCACGTCTCTAATGATAAATAAAAAAATAAAGAAAATAAAAAAGAAATATGGTTCCAGAGGTAACCAGGTACACGAATCAATCAAATAGTTACAGTACAGATACACATGCTGCTCCAACAATGTTCATAAGCACATACAAGGTACACCAACTGCTCAAATCATACACATGTTTTATCCATTATATACAACACAAATACATGTCTTTTCATAGTTACAATGATGGTAAGTATCACAACATTACATTTTATACCAAGAACAAATACATATGCTTTTCATAGTTACAATAATGGTTCAACAAACTATTTCCACAATCTCCATATGCTTTTCATAGTTACAATAATGCTTCAACAAACTATTTCCACAAACTCCGCTGCTGGACTACAAACAATGAAACACCAATGTATATGCAGCATTCTCAGTCAAAGACGAAATAAAATGTTGAATGCACAAGGTAAACTAAATAATTTGAGTAAATGTAGCTATTCTAGTTCATGTCAAACTAGAATGTGCAGCCTCAATTTGCGCACCACAACAAGCATGCACAATTACGAGCGTAAACACCATTGACAAATTGCTAACCTTTTGGGACTTTGATCCTCTGCATGGATGGCCTCAACATTATGAATACTCAACAAGATCAATGTTGTGCTTTGCTACCAGATCACATATGTTCTGCACATCACAGACATATGTTCGTCGATGCTAACAGACATATGTTCTGCACATCACAAAAGAAAAACTTGTAAAAGAAAATATCTTTGTTATCCAGAAATCCTATCACAAAAAAATAATACTGACTCAAAATAATTCTAAACAATGAACGTGAGCAGATTCAAGTTTACTTTACCATGCCAAAGTACAAACTAGAAGGCCATTACACAGGCAATATAAGCTAATCACTTGTACATGGAACAAAAACTGGAATTTTATCAAACAGTGAAACACCCGTGCATATGTGGCTATTCTCAGTCAAAGATGAACTAAAAAGTTAAGCACATAGGTTATGAGGATCACAATTGAGTCATATTTATTTGGGTGATGTACATGAGTACCTGATATTTAATTTGTTTTGCATCTCCATGGTGACGCAAAGGCTTCCTTTTTCTGCAAGGAGGAACTGATGCAGCTGATGGCATCCTGTAACATGCACATAAATACTTCAGTTTTAGATACGCATTTTCAAGTGGAAAAACAACTGAATATTAGCTAAGAGATTATTTGTGTGGAAATATACAAGTAGGCACTAAAATATATGAATGGTGTCAGCCAATCTAACTTGATGGCAAAATAGCATTTAATTTATTGACAACACTCCTAGCGATCTACATTAATTGAAAAAATAATCAGTCAGCTAGTTTACTTAAGGTTATGCACATTTTGCATCCATAAGACAAAACACACTTCTTTCTTGTTTTCTAGCAGCAAACAGAAATTTATTGACCTATCTATTTGATGCTTTAAGACTTACTCAACCTCTGTATGTTCAGCTACGCTTCATCAATGTACTAGCTTAAGACAAGGTCCTAGAACAGGAAGAATTGTAATAAGGTACGGAAACAATCAATAGATCACTCTAGAAAATCCGATACAAGGCAACAATCAATACTTAATTATCCATGGGTGCTAGCAAAAGAATGAAAACAAGTGGAGCTCCCTGTCAAGATACAACTAGTTGCAGCTGAAATAAAGTACATTGCTCCCAAGAAAAGAGAGGTGTGGGCATATTCCTCCACCACCCAGGTTCCTCAAACAAATAAGCAAAGATGGAAAATGAGAAAACAAAACCTTGTCCTCATATTGATTATCCTCTTAATTTTCTCTCTGCATTTTATTCCTCTCCTCACTGTTCTGACATGCCTGCAATTTAACAACTAAAGCAAACATTAGCATCTCTGTTTAGCAATGAACAATATAGGCATTTGGCACTAAAATAATATGCAGTAAGACAACCTTATCGTCACAGATGCATATTGCATAACAAGAACAGTAGGCAAACAACCATTCCAGATAGTCAGGAAAAGAGCTCACTAAGGACTAGCTAGATAATCTCCAAATGAATTATTTATATATTCATGCTAGCATTCCTCATAGGGAAACGAATGTAATAGTACCTGGTCTTAGAGGGTACTATCTAAGTCACTTTATCATAAGTTGGCGACTAATTTGAGGTCCAATCCATCACGTTACATACTATTAGCTCAATATGACATAAATCAAATAAATTACCTTTGATGTGAGAGAAGAACCAGTTATCCAGTTAAAATTTGTTCCAGGCCTGCAATAATAAAGTAATTTTTTTAATTAAATTACTGATGTTGACATGGGCATAAGTAATTATCTTGGAATAAGCATATTTTACCCAGTACACAATATAAAATAGCTGCAGACAATCCATTACCTCTTGTGTCCACATGAAGCAGAGATACTGTAAGCTATTGCAGCAGGCAACATGGGATCGATGCTTCAAGTATGCCTCACCGATTAAGAATATAAGAAATCAAAGTTTTTTTTGCTGCTACAAGCCAAGCATGCAGGTCTTAATCAGGACAAAGAATCATGCCATATCAAAGAAATAAATATACAGAATTTGAACTGTCGGGCAACCAATTGAGGCTGGCAAGATGCTGTGATGGATGCTACCAAAAGTCTGACGGCAATATAACAGATTTTTGTAGTTATATATAGAGCAAGGAAAATAATGCTCCTAATCAGTACAATAATGGTTCATAGTTACAATAATGCAATAATGGTTCTGTGCAATAAAGGAAAATAATGCAATATAACAGATTTTCCTTGCTCTATATATGCTTTTCATAGTTACAATAATGGTTCATAGTTCACTTTGTTCAGTTAAGCAGAGCCACACATTCACACAATTCAGCGTTCAAAGAAGAGTATCTGGGGGGGGGGGGGGGGGGGGGTGCTAATCAATAAAACATTGCATATGGAGACACAAGTACACGAAACAGAGAAGAGGCAGGGGAGATGAAGCCATTTACCTGTGTCCTGCGGAGAGGAAGCAGGGGCCTGCCGAGATGGAGGAAGAAGATGGGAGCCTGAGTCCTGCAAAACGGAGAGGAAGCAGGGCCTGTGGCGATGAAGAGGAAGCAGGGGCGCAGAACTTGGGAGCAGCAGTGGGAAGGTGGAGTGCCGCCACCAGATCCAAGTGCCGCGCGATCTGCTCTGTCCTCTCTTGCAGTTCGCGGGCCCAGATCTATAGAGCAGGAGCACGCCGCATGATCCATCCTCCCCTATCCTTTTAGCTCTGCCATGGCTGGATCCGCCTAGGCCTGAGCAAGAGTTGCCGTCAAGGAGCCTCGTCATGACCACCTGCTCACCTGAGCATCGCGAGGCCAGCGGCTAGAAGCAGGTGTTGTCCTGCTCGCGAGTGGCAGCGAGAGAGCGGGACAGCCGGGGACGGCGACCGCGACGACCGACAGCAGGGGCTCTCGGGGTCGCGGTGGGTTTTGACCATGGCGAGGAGGGCGGCTAGGGTTTGGGTGGTGGCTGTGGCCTGTGGGGATCAGAGGAGAAGGGTGCGGAGAGAGGCTGTGCGGAGGCCGGGGGGGGGGGGGGGGGGGTGGGGGTGGGGGGCGGGGCTGTGCGGCGGACGCATCCAAGTTAATCCGATTTAATGAAAATTTCGGGTCCGTGAGCGTTGGCCAGTGACGCGGACGGAGAAACCACGTCTCGCCTTTGGATCCACCAAACTTGCACCAGTAGTTTGAGACGCGTTTTTCCCGGAACGCGTCTGTTATTGTGAGCTGCATAAACAGGAATACACATATTTTAGACGTGTTTTACCAACCCGCATTTGTAACCTAACATAAGCGACGTGTTTTAATTCCGCGTCACTGATTAGGTGTATTGTATGTCCATTTCTAGCATACTGGGCATACATGCTTTGTTGTGACACCCCGTGTCACTTAAGACCAGCTAGTGCACACCTCGCAAACTGAACAGAACCCAAAAGCAAATCAAATTTGAATTTGAAATCAAATGTCCAAATAATTGTAAAACCAATGCTTGTGATGGAACTTGAATTATTCAATAACAACTTGAGGAAAAAAATACCAGTGGATGCTGGTCAGAGATAAAGGATTTTGGAGAATTTGTCACAATTTTTGAAATGCGTTTGGCTGCTCAAATAAATTCCGAAGGCTTAGAAAGTAAACAACTTTGACCAGCTCCCATTTGAATTTCCCTGCGAATCGAGATGTGCCTGTTATACCACTAGATTCTCCATCTTTTGGTCTACCATACTGCAAAGTTTCGAGATTTTAGGAGCTTGTTTACTATTCTGAATAGTGCACGCAAGTTTGGGGAAAATCACAGTTTGAATAATTACGGGGAAATCAGAAAATGCCGCCGGGCCCACATGTCAGCCTAGTCTCTCTCTGCGCGCGTCGGAGCTTTCGCTCCATGTCCCGCCGATGTACGGCGCTCCTTACCGTTCCGGGCCTGCTACCTCGGCACGTTGCGGCGTCAAAACTCGACCCCGCTCCCCTCCCTGGCCTCTTTCCCTATTTTCCACGTCGCCCAAATGTTGACGGTGCAAAAATCATGAATTCACCGTCAACATATCGGTAAATAAAAAGCTAATCACCAAGATTCTGTCCGTAGTAGTTAGGAATTAACATACTTCCACAAGTTTTGGTGAATTTTGGATGCAGGAGTGAATAATGGAGGAAACTGGCCCTGACTCGAAGAAAAGTCAGGCCGGCCGGCCCCACCATAGGCCGGCCGGCCCCCCATGGCGCCCAAAGGCCTCGGCCTTCCTCCAGCAGGTTGTAAACGGGCCCAAACGTCACAAACCAAAGCCTGTTCAGCAGAATTCCACCGACATACCGTCTGGTGGGCTCTTTGGGCCTCAACTTGGCCCTTACTCCAGTTCTGCCGCCCCCACGAAGCCACCAACCTACGGACCGACTTCAGGAGGCAATCAGGGACGTCCAGGAGTGAGGCGGCGGCGAACCGCCACATCGGGCGGGCGGCCGGCCGGCCTGGCTTGGCGGACCCGCCACTCCACCTCGCGCTATAAGATGTCCCCTGTCCTAAGGACCCTATAAATACCCCTGGTGTCCGCAGGAACAATTCGCATCTCACTGATCCAAGAGATCCATTACTTATTTGTATAAGTAGAGTTATTATTTGGGAGTTAGAGTAGAGTAGAGTAGAGTAGAGTGAGAGCTCTTCTCGAGGTTCCGGAAGTCTTCTCGGAGTTTCGGTATTGTTCTTGTATCTTAACTCTTGTAGAATTACTCTTTATTTATTTATATAATTATTTCTATAATTATCTAGTTTATTCTTTATTTCTTTTTTTAGTAATTCTTTTCTATTTAAGTTTATTTACTTAGTTAAGCTAGTGCTCATAATAGTCTTGTTGTGGGTTTCGTGATTGTATCTAAGTAGTATGAGTGAGTGCTTTGCCGAAATGGAGTTCACGCTTAGTGAAAGCTATGTTACATTCTTAGATAGGGCTATTCTCTCGATCAAGGATAGTTCCTCTAGGATAGTTGTAAATGCGGTGCTTAGAACTATACCTATGCACGATTGGCGTGTGTCTTTATGGAGGACGGTAGCCCCACGTGTGACAGGCATGTTCAGGCCTTTGCAATCCGCCACGTTCAAAGGCACAGCAACCGGGTTCTCAATAGCGGTTAGATCCCAGGGGGAACATGCAGTATTGGGGTTCAGTACCAACCCTGGCATGATGGCCGTGCTCCGAAACGACATGACTTGAGTGTGCATAACCTTAGCTATAGTACATAACTTTGTAGAATTAATTGCTAGAAGTAAATAGATGTAAGACTAACACATAGGAATCTTTGTCTCTATCTTGTTGTCCTCCCAATGTAACCTCTGCTCTACCTTTATTTATCTTGGATTATATGGTGAGTGCTGATGAGGCCGTGGCTCCTCGTGTATTTTCAGCTGGTATTTCCGAAAGTTCATACAATTATCCAATCAGCAACACTATGGTGAATTATTCTGTTACATTTGGTTCCTTTCTATCTGGTGGTGATTTGCATTATTGGTGCAAGAATAAATTTAAAGGAGCTGAGCTATTAAGCAATGAGCATAATCAAGCATGGAGAAGGAAGAAATATTTTGTTGTAGGTTCCAAGGAGGTGGAGATCAAGGAAAATCCAACGTGACCTGCACATGCATGTACGGCTTCAAGCTATCACGTTAATGGGGTCAGATTCCTAATTACTAGCATTAATCAGCTTGCCGTCATATTTTAATGTTTTCTTATTAGCATGTTTGAGTGACGCAGGCCTTGGGCCTTGTCTAGTTTGGCACTTCTGGTTGGAGTCGGACTTAGTTCCATTGGCTGGCCTGTGCGCCGCATATAGCCAGGGCAGTGCCCTTGTAATTGGATTAGGTTTTGTTGATCGGTGTTTTCCCTGTTGAGGTCTCCTCCAGAATCAGGGAAGGCGCCGCCATCTCCTCTATCGTGAGGACTGCTGCCGATCCAAATCCAGGATCGTGGTGAGATCGTGATCAAGCTATTGCCTGGCCACGTCTCGGATCCCTGCTGGTATCCCGTTCTTCTGATCGTGTGCCCTGTTGTGCACGAGTGGAAGAGCTGTTTTGGGTTGGATTGCATCTTCTGTAAGCCAATCTTTAAGTTATCAAGATACTGCTACCTGCTGCTACTATTTTGGTTCGATTGATAGAAATCAATTGCCGACGAGTTTATTCTCTGCCGTGGAGTTTATTGAGTATTGTTCCTGCTGGTCGTGATTAGTCCATCTAAGGTTGAGTTGCTTGTGCTGTTAATTAATTACGTCTGTCACCTTACATCTGGTTTGGCTATTGGCTTCTACCTGAAAAATCATTATACTATCTGTTGGTTTATGTCGTGAGGATATCTACACAATAATCTGATTTATCAGCAAGCTCAGCTCTCCTACTTGCTTGCCGGTTAAAAGATTATTGTTGTTCGTTGCTTCTTTGGAATATATTTATTTCAAGGTCTGTTATTGAACTTCTTGCCGTCATACTTGAGTTATAAAGTTTCAGAGCAAGATTATTTTGCCTGTCGGTACCGTGAAAGATTGGAATAATTTATGGACGCCGTCATCGTGTCCTCATCATTTGGTATCAGTTTGCTAGGTTGCTCACGGTACTTTTCTGATTTGGTGTGATGGATCAATATGATTTCGACCTATATAGTAAGTGTGTGCCGACACTATATACAACATCTTCCCCATCTGAGTACTATAAGTGGGAGAATGCTATATTTAATTTCTATATGAATGGTGAATTGCCTTTAAATCAGCTGGTAAATTTGGCTAAGGAAACTTTCTCTTCCGGTGTTTCGCTATGGTGGCGGATTGAAGTACAGCTGAACAATAGTGACACTAGTGACGATTTTCGTCTCACATGGAAAGAGATGCAGGAAGTATTACGACATACATTTGATCCACCAATTGATTTGGTTTCAGCGATAATGCAAGTGGTCCAAAAAGAGCTTGACAAATTGAAGGTATCTATTTGTGCTCAATTGTCTCCTAAACCGAAGCTCCTTGCTGTGGAAGATTCTTGTGCTGGGGCGCCTAAGGAACCATTGCCAAAATCTGATGATGATACAATAAATGGTTTATCTTTGATGTCACATGAAGTGCAGAGTAATGGAACAGTCGTTGATGTGAAGGGGCAGCGCTCCAATATTTTTCAGTCAGAGTGCAATATTAAAGACAAGGTATGCATATTAATTATTGATGGTGGAAGTTTCACTAATGCTATTAGTTCAGATTTAGTGTCTGCACTATCATTGTCTACATGGAGGCTCCCTACTACTCGTTATGTACAATGGATGAACAAAAGCGGCACGTTAAAACTTACTCACAAGGCGAGAGTAAAATTTTCTGTGGGGGATTATGTGGACAGTGTGGACTGTGATGTGACACTGATGGGTGCGTGCCATTTGTTGCTTGGGAGACCATGGCAATTCAATCGTGATGCTACACATGGTGGTCGATTGAACAATTATTCTTTCGTGCACAAAGGAGTTTCTCATGTATTGAAGCCAATGAATGAAAGCGATATTAAAGCTGAGCTGTTTGCTCCTGTGAAAAAGAAGAAGCATGCTGCTGAAATTATCTCAAAGCCGAGGACGGCTTTGCTACAAGGGCGAGGGAATGATGAGACAATCAAAGTTCCATTAGTTGCTGCTGCTGTAACAGAAAGTGCATCGGTCCACACACCTACACTAGTACAGAATTGCTTATTAATGACGATTTTACTGTAGATCCGTCACTATTTTGGGGTTTTTTCCCGTTTTCGGCCAACTTTTATGACGTTTCGTCGTTTCGTCACTAAAAACGCCAAAACAGAGCCGTTTGGTGACGAAAAAGCGTCACTGTTGCCTTTCGGGCCCACTGATCAGGTTGTTTATGACGAAAACTAAGCGTCACTACCGTTCATTCTAGGATTTCGCCCGCCCGCATCCTAGTCAGCACATGAGCGAATCCACATATTCGTCATCGGAGGAGGGATTTCGCCCGCCCGCATCCTAGTCTGCACATGGTGGACCCACACATTCGTCATTGGAGGGGGGATTTCGCCCGCCCGCATCCTAGTCAGCATGTTGTGGACCCACACGTCAGTAAGAATTCGTCCTTTGCTAGAGGATTTCCCGCATACGCATCCCAGTCAGCATAGCGTGGACCCACACGTCAGGCACAATTCGTCATTAATAAAATGGGGAAATATGCCCACACGCATCCTAGTCAGCACATGGCGTACCCACACGTCAGTCAAAATTCGTTCTTTGCTAGTAGAGGATTTCCCGCACGCATCCTAGTCGGCACACGGCGGACCCACACGCATCCCAGTTAGCATATTTGGGCCCGACAAGTCAGGCATTATTCGTCATTAAAATTGTGCCCACGCATAACATAATCAGCACATGGCGGACCGACACTCCCCAGTCAGCATATTATGGACTCACACGTAAGGCATATTCATCATAAATGGGGAAATATGCCTACACGCATCCTAGTCGGCACATGGCGGACCCACACGCATCCCAGTCAGCACCGCGTAGACCCACGCGTCAGGAACCATTCGTCATTAAAATGGGAAATATGCCCACACACATCCCTGTTAGCATATTTTGGCCCCACACGTGAGGAAGTATTCGCCATTAAAATCATGCCTACGCACGTCAAAATAAAATAAAATTGTGCCCACGCATATCCTAATCAGCACATGGCGGACCCACACGCATCCCAATCAGCATGTTGTGGATCCACACGTCAGACTGTGTTCGACATTAAAATGGGGAATTAAGCCTCGCATATCTTAATAAGCACAAGGCGGACCCACAAGCATCCTTGTCAACACGTTGCGGACCCACATGTCGGGCAGTTATACTCCAGCCCAATTCAAATCTGGCTCACGGCCACTTTCCTCGGCCTGCACCGTGGCCCAAATATTTGGATGGAACTTTTTTCGTGCGGCCCGCCGATCCATAGCGATGGTCCCCGGTGCGTTATCGGATCGTGTTTTTGCTTGGGAAAATTTCATACGTGCCATTGCACAATTGCATAATCCCGAATATGCCACTGTCAGTGACACAGGTGGGTCCCACCTGTCACTGGAAGCCAATGGCATATACGGTCCCACCTGTCATAGGAGATGCATCCACCTATGAAATTTCCGCCCGCTTGTTTGGGAAAATTTCTATGATGTATCAGTGACAAGTAGGACCTGATTGAATAAGAAACAGAGGACCTGATGACAATAGAATAAAAAAGGCTAAGCCATTGATGCCATAGACGAAAACTCCCAAAGTGATGGATGGTCTGGATGCAAATAGCCTTCTTCTTCTTTCCCCTGTCTGTAGTTCAGTGCTCGTTTCTCCGCCGCTCATCCGCGCCGCCGAGCTCCCTCTCGTCATCCTGTGCGGATGCAGAGCACTGGACGGCTGGCCTAAACACCTTCTCTGTCCTCCGGCCGTTGTAACCCAGGCACGAGAGAATAGAGATTCACCGCTGTCGTATCGTACTGATTCGGAACCCGGCCGCGTAACCCTAGCTCCAGCGTTTTGCCGCCATCGTGCTTCTTCGCCACGTTCCGCAACTCCGAGGTCGATTCCTGCTGCCGGTGATCTACACTGGGTGGCTCCCTCATCGCCCTCTTCATCTTTTGCAGTGGTGAGAACCCGACTTATTTTTCCCTTTTTCTGAGCAATCTCCCAAGCTTTTTTTGAGCCACTATATTCAATTGTTGATAGAAAATCTGATACAAATGCTATTGAAAGTCCATACTTGTCGTCGCTGTATGCAATTTCATGGGATTTATTATCGATTGTTATCAAATGTCTTATGTGATTAGTGTATGCTCACTCTCCGCCCCTGTGTTGACGGTCGCTACGGACCAATTTCAACCGTCAACTAGCTCAATAAATAAGAAGGATTGGACATTTCTTACACGCATTTTATTTAGAAATAATCTATTTCCACATGTACCTCTAGATTTTAGTGTGCATGTGGAATAAGGGAGAAATCCAGGTGAAACCATGCCCCAAGGCGACGAAACAACACTTTTACAAACTCGACGTTCGCCGTGGGAATACAGCTCCAAGACAAAAGGCCAAATATCGTCAAAGTCCAACACAACCAAGGCCTAATGCACCTGGACCAGAGAAGAAGACCCAGAGGGGGAGCCACCTGCCAAAGCCCAGCCCAGGTGGGGCCAGGCACAGGTCGGCCGACCCCCCTTGGCCAGGTCGGCCGACCTGGCAGGGTGGCCCCCTGGGCCCATCTTTTTATGGCGGTTTGTAACCGACCTCTGGAGGTCGGTTCCCCCTGCATTAAATGCCACCGACCTCAGGAACCGCCTCCAGAAACCGACCTTCAAGACTATAAATAAAGGGGTACCCCCCTCCTGGAGGACACACAACAACACAAGGATCATTCCCTCCTCTCCTCACGCTAGAGCTAGAGACTCTTCTAGGTAGTGCTAGGCTGAGTAGTGGGCTGCCTCATTGCTCCCAAGGTCTTGTGGAGAATTGGGTATAGCTCTTGTATCCTCTCTTTGTAAGACTTGTTCTTCGTCTAATGGAATACATTCGTTCGTATAGTTGTTATGTGCTTAGTAGTTTGATCATGATCCTGCATGAATGTTCATCGTTCGTTCATGTTTGTTCATCGCTCGTTCATGTTTGTTCATCGTTCGTTCATCGTTCATCGATGGTCGCTAGTAAACATACATCGAGCGTTCCTTGTTCGTTCATGCTTGATTATCGATTATTCTTGCACGTACTTAATTGATCGTCGTTCGTCGCTCGTTCTTGAGCGACGAACGCTTATGCATAACTTAGTGCTTGCTTTGACCCTTTTGTTTAACTCATGCTAGTTAGGCTAGTTGTTCTTATGTTTTGGCATCAGGCTCTCTGTCCTGCAAAGGTGCTCTAGATTTATGACCCCGTCGATCCGAAGGGTTGGGGGTGCCTCGAGGGATCTAGAGTTGTGGTTAGTGACGCCGGCATGGTGCTGGGGTTGTCTCTCCACCCTTGAGTATGGGCGTGTCCCACGGTTTGTAGAGGTAGGTGGCAGGAAGTGACAGCCCTGTCCATCCAAAGGAACCCTCCACGTTCGGGCACGGCATAGGAGTATGTAAATGCGCTGGAGTCGCGGGGCAGACCCTGCGTATGCCGGACCTCCCGAAGTTGCCTAGACATAAGACGCTTGCTTGCGCTTGCATGATCTTAGATGATAGGTAGAGGCCTTGCACGCTCTATGAATGTTGTACTTTAGGAGTAGTAGCTCACTAGTCTAACTTAGCATTGCTTAGAATTGTCTCGCGCCTTTTATTAGAGAGAGTGGGATACCTTTGTGTGTGTCACACTATCCTCAACTATTGAACCTTACCCCTGTTTTGGAATGTGGTTATATCATCTATCATTTGTAACACCATGAACATAAGTACTCTGGTCAACCATGTCTTCCCTTGGGAAAATATAAATACGATACCCTTGGAATACTCTCGGGTGAAATGCTACAACGGGTTATCCGTCCGCTTGCGGATATTCAATTAACATGATAAACCTTATAATACATATCTAGTACTTGTTACTAGACGTGGATTATTTGGTTAATAGTGCAAGTGACTCAAACCATAACCCCCGGCGTCTCCCGCGGTCGCGTATTTTCTGCGTGACCGTAAGAGACGCCAACAAGCATTTCTGGCGCCGTTGCCGGGGAAGACATTGGTTAATAAGAATACGATGATTGTTCATGATTACCCTTGATATGATCTAACCATTGCCCATGCAGGCTAACCTTGATCTGTTTTCTCTTTGATGTGAAAACAGGATAGTGTATGCGTGGATTCGACTTGCCGCAAAACTTCGTTGACAATCCCGAGTCACTTATGAGGAAGACTCGACCTCGCGTCATCGTCTCCCCTCAAGAACTCACGACAAGCGAACCCGCATCTTCCGCACCATCAACTTCAACAAACATGGCTAACAGGACCCTTCGTGAGTACTCCGCGCCCTCCGTCGCCAATGTGCCCGTTGGACCCACTGTCGACGTGGGTGACGAAGGACTCGACATCAAGTCCAGCCTCATCACTATGGTGCAGGCCATACCCTTTTGTGGGAAGGCCCACGAGGACGCCAACACTCACCTTCAACAGTTCCTAGAGATATGCAACACATCAGCCACAACCGGAGATGCCATCAAACTCCGCCTGTTTTCCCTCTCCCTCCTTGGGAAGGCGAAACAATGGTTCTACAACAACCGTGCAAGCATTGACACTTGGAACAAATGTTGTACAGAGTTCCTCGCTAAGTTTTTCCCGATGGGCAAAACCAATGCCCTTCGTGGAAGAATCTCAAGTTTCCAGCAAGCAACAAATGAATCCATACCCGAGGCGTGGGAGAGGTTCCAAGAATACATATCTGCCTGCCCACACCATGGGATGGAAGAATGGCTCGTTCTTCAACACTTCTACAACGGGTTGACATCAACAGCCCGTGGACATATGGATGCCGCTGCTGGTGGAGCTTTCTTCTCCATGACCGTGGCTCAAGCAAAAGAGCTCATAGAGAAGATGGTTTCAAATCAAGGGTGGAGTGACGATCGACTCCAAACACGCTCAAAAGGCATTCACCCTGTCAAAGAGGTGGACATGTTATCCGCCAAACTTGACCTCCTCATGAAGCGCTTGGATGAACACAACTCGAATGGCAGTGTTCGTGCATTGGACTCACGCATGACGTGTGAGGAATGCGGGGACACAGGCCATATGGGGAAGGATTGCCCCCACACCCAAGAAGATGCGTTCTACATGAACAACAACAACGGGTACCGTCCAAATGGAGGCCAAGGATATAATCAAAACCGACCATCCTATCAAGGAGGTAACAATTTTTCTAGCTTTAACAATAATCAGCCTTCCTTGAAAGACTTAGTTTTTGGCCAAGCTAAAATTAACGAATCAATCAATAAAAAGTTTGCTGCCAATGATAAAGTTCTAGAAAATATAAATTCACAGTTAGAAGGTTTTTCCTCTGCTTTCAAAAATCAACTGAGCTTTAATAAAATGATAGAAACTCAAATTGCTCAGCTTGCTGCTCTTATTCCTGCCTCTAATTCTGGGAAGATCCCGGGGCAACCCGAGGCTTCCTTAGAAAATGTTAATGCGGTTACCACGAGGGGAGGAAAGTCCACTCGGGATCCGCCATATCCTAACCATGCAGGTAAGAAGAACAGAATCGAACAAGAAGAAGAAGGCCCTTCTAACACCCAAGAGAAGGAACATGACGAACCAAAGGCAGCCGGTGGGGAGGCAATAGAATTCCAAGACACCAACTTCATGCCGTTCCCACACCGAAACAAGAAGCCAAAGGTGGATGAACAGTTTGACCGTTTTGGTGAGGTCATCAGAAAAATTCATGTCAACGTGCCTTTGATGGACATGGTACAAGTGCCCACATATGCACGTTACCTCAAAGACATCCTCAACAACAAACGACCATTACCCAACACAGAGATGGTCAAACTCACCGAGGAGTGTAGCGCAGCTATACTCAACCGGCTTCCAGAAAAGAAAAAGGATCCTGGCTGCCCCACCATATCATGCTCTATCGGGGCACATCACTTCGAGCATGCCTTATGTGATCTAGGGGCAAGCATCAGCGTTATGCCCAAGGAAGTCTTTGATCGATTGAGCTACACAGAGCTGACTCCTACACCAATGAGGTTGCAATTAGCAGATTCATCTGTTCGCTACCCCGCGGGGATAGCCGAAGACATTCCGGTAAAAATCCGGGGCAACTTCATTCCGGTGGACTTCGTGGTGCTGGAGATGGACATTGATAAGGAAACGCCCCTCATCTTGGGACGTCCCTTCCTCAGCACCGCGAAGGCTCAAATCGATGTTGGGGCCGGAGAAATCCGTTTCTACATCAATGAGAAGGAGGAAAAATTCGAGTTTCAACCCCGAAAAGAACAATGCTCAATGATCAAGATCAAGTATGGGCCAAATCCCTCAAACATCAAAGAAATCGAAGTGACTCCAAGAAAGACGGACAATCTCATTGCTTTTTGGGAGCAACTTGACAAACGCGAGAACCCGTTGTTGACGGTCGTTACGGACCAATTTCGACCGTCAACTAGCTCAATAAACAAGAAGGATTGGACATTCTTTACACGCATTTTATTTAAGAATAACCTATTTCCACATGTACCTCTAGATTTTAGTGTGCAAGTGGAATAAGGGAGAAATCCAGGTGAAATCATGCCCCAAGGCGACGAATCAACACTTCTACAAAACAACGTTCGCCGCGGGAATACAACTCCAAGACAAAAGGCCAAATCTCGTCAAAGTCCAACACAACTAAGGCCAAATGCACCTGGACCAGAGAAGTAGACCCAGAGGGGGAGCCACCTGCCAAAGCCCAGCCCTGGAGGGGCCAGGCACAGGTCGGCCGACCCCCCCTGGGTCCCACTTTTTGTGGCGGTTTGTTACCGACCTCTGGAGGTCGGTTCCCCCTACATTAAATGCCACCGACCTCGGGAACCGCCTCAAAGTTACCGACCTTCAAAGCCTATATAAGGAGGGGTACCCCCCCTCCTTCCAAGACACACAATACACAAGGATCATTCCCTCCTCCTCACATTAGAGCTAGAGGCAATTCTAGGTAGTGCTAGGCTGAGTAGTGGGTTGCCCTATTGCTCCCAAAGTCTTGTGGAGAATTGGGTAGTGCTCTTGTATCCTTCCTCCCTCTTTGTAAGACTTGTTATTTAATCTATGGAATACAAGTATTCATATAGTTGTTACGAGCTTGCTAGTTCTATCATGATCTTGTATGATCGTTCGTTGTTCGTTCATGCTCGTTCATCATTCGTTCTTCGTTCGTTCATACTCGATCATCGATTATTCTTGAACTTGCTTAATCGTTCATCGTTCGTCGCTCGTTCTTGAGGGACAAACGCTTATGCATGACTTAGTGCTAGCTTTGATCCCTTTTATCTAGTTTATGCTAGTTAGGCTAGTTGTTCTCATGTTTAGGCATCGGGCTCATTGTCCTGCAAAGGTGCTCTAGATTTATCACCCCGTCGATCCGAAGGGTTGGGGGTGCCTCGAGGGATCTAGAGTCGTGGTTAGTAACGCCGGCATGGTGCCGGGGTAGTCTATCCACCCTTGGGTATGTGCGTGTCCCACGGTTTGTAGAGGTAGGTGGCAGGAAGTGACAGCCCTGTCCATCCAAAGGAACCCTCCACGTTCGGGCACGGCATAGGAGTACGTAAATAGGCCGGAGTCGCGAGGCAGACCTTGCGTATGCCGGATCTCCCGATGTTGCCTAGGCATTAGACGCTTGCTTGTGCTTGCATGACGCTAGATGATAGGTAGAGGTTGTGCACGCTATATGAATGTTGTACCTTTGGAGTAGTAGCTCGCTAGTCTAACTTAGCATTGCTTAGGATTGTCTCTCGCCTTTTATTAGAGAGAGTGGAATGCCTTCGTGTCTGTCGCACTATCCTTATTATTATTAAACCTTACCCCTGCATTGGAGTGTGGTTATATCACCTATCGTTTGTAACACCATGAACATAAGTACTCTTGTCAACCATGTCTTCCTTTGGGAAAATATAAATACGATACCTTGGAATACTCTCGGGTGAAATGCTACAACGGGTTATCCGTCCGCTTGCGGATATTCTATTTAACATGACAAACCTTATAATTCATATCTAGTACTTGTTACTAGTTGTGGATTATTTGGTTAAATAGTGCAAGTGAACAATTCCATAACCCCCGGCGTCTCCCCGCGGTCGCGTGTTTCCCGCGCGACCGTAAGAGACGCCAACAAGCATTTCTGGCGCCGTTGCCGGGGAAGACATTGGTTAACAAGAATACAATGATTGTTCATGATTACACTTGATGTGGTGTAACCATTGCCCATGCAGGCTAACCTTGATCTGTTTTCTCTTTGATGTGAAAACAGGATAGTGTATGCGTGGATTTGACTTGCCGAAAAACTTCGTTGATAATCCCGAGTCACTTGTGAGGAAGACTCGACACCGCGTCATCGTCTCCCCTCAAGTACTCTCGACAAGCGAACCCGCATCTTCCGCAGCATCTACGTCAAACGTCATGGCTGAAAAGACCCTTCGTGAATACTCCGCGCCCACCGTCGCCAATGTGCCCATTGGACCCAACGTCGACGTTGGTGACGCCGGACTTAACATAAGGTCCAGCCTCATCACTATGGTGCAAGCCATACCCTTTTGTGGGAAGGCTTCCGAGGACGCCAACTCTCATCTCCAACAATTCCTAGAAATATGCAACACGTCAGGCACGGGAGAAGGCAATCAAGATACTATCAAGCTCCGTTTGTTTCCGCTCTCCCTCCTTGGGAAAGCGAAACAATGGTTCTATGCAAACCGCGCCAATATTGACACTTGGGACAAATGTTCTACGGCGTTCCTCGCTAAGTTCTTCCCGATGGGCAAAACCAATGCTCTTCGTGGAAGAATTGCAAGCTTCCAGCAAGCAACAAATGAATCCATACCCGAGGCATGGGAAAGGCTCCAAGAATACACATCAGCCTGCCCACACCATGGGATGGAAGAATGGCTCATTCTTCAACACTTTTACAACGGGTTAACACCAACAGCCCGTGGACATATGGATGCCGCTGCTGGAGGAGCCTTCTTCTCCAAAACCGTTACTCAAGCAAAAGATCTTATAGAGAAGATGGTCTCCAATCAAGGGTGGAGCGATGATCGACTCCAAACACGCTCAAAAGGCATCCACCCTGTCAAGGAAGTGGACATGTTGTCCGCCAAACTTGACCTTCTCATGAAGCGTTTGGATGAACACACTTCAAGTGGTAGTGTTCGTGCATTGGACTCACACATGACGTGTGAGGAATGCGGGGATACGGGCCATATGGGGAAGAATTGCCCCCACACCCAAGAAGATGCGTTCTACATGAACAACAACAACGGGTATCGCCCAAACGGAGGTCAAGGATATAATCAAAATCAAAATAGAGGTAACAATTTTTCTTGTTTTTACAATAATCAGCCCTCTTTGAAAGATTTGGTTCTTGGCCAAACTAAAATTATTGAATCAATCAACAAAAAGCTTGCTGCCAACGATAAAGTTTTAGAAAATATAAATTCACAGCTAGAAGATTTTTCTTCCGCTTTCAAAAATCAGCTGAGTTTTAACAAAATGATAGAAACCCAACTTGCTCAGCTTGCTGCTCTTGTTCCTACCTCTAATTCCGGGCAGATTCCTGGGCAACCAGAATCTCCCATTGAAAAAGTTAACGTTATCACTACGAGAGGGGAAATGTTCTCTCGTAAGACTAACCATGCAGGGGAGAACAGGCAAATAAGAGAAGAACCTTCTACAATAAAAGCTGATCCAGGCTTTCCAGTAATCCCTTGTGCAATCAAGAGATTCCACTTCAACTACGCACTGTGCGACCTTGGGGCCAGCGTGAGCATTATGCCCAAGGCAATCTTCGAGCAATTAAAGTACAAGTTCCTCACGCCAACAGCGATGCGGCTACAATTGGCCGACTCATCCTTTCGCTTTCCAATGGGGATTGCGGAAGATGTGCCGGTATTCATAAGAGGCCACACCGTCCCGGTGAACTTTGTGGTGCTGGACATGGATATTGACAAGGAAACGCCCCTCATCTTGGGACGTCCCTTCCTTAGCACCACAAAGGCCCAAATTGATGTTGGAGTTGGAGAAATCCGCCTCTACATCAATGGGAAGGAGGAAAAGTTTGAGTTTCAACCCCGAAAAGAACAATGCTCGATGATCAAGATCAAGTATGGGCCAAACCCCTCAAACATCAAAGAAGTTGAAGTGACCCCGAGAAAGACGGATAGTCTCATTGCTCTTTGGAAGCAAATTGACAAACGTGAGAACTCATCATGGTACCAACCCAAGAAGCCCGCAACAACAAGGCCGGGGTTATGGGTCAAGAAATCGACCCCTCAAATTGAGAAGCCACCAACACAACCCAAGATCAAACAAATGTGGCAAGTAAAGAAGGTGCAGCCATCTTCATCCTCTTCTCCAAGGACGGGACCGGCACCTCAAGAATGAAACGCATGAAGAAGTCCTTGCTCGCCGGACGTCCTGGACCGACCGGTTAATCGGCGTTATCATTTTCTCTTCATTTCTTTTTGATTTCTTTTAAAAAAAATTTATACACTTTTCCAAAAAATCACCATTTGCATTTTCCCAAACCACCTTGCATTTTATTCTTCCCTCACAAAGTTTTATTTGGATTTTCTTTTTTCCGCCAGCATACTTATTTTCATCTCGCCATGCATACAAAAATTAATCTCCAAAAATATTTGGTTCTTCAAAACTTTTTTCACTCTTTTGTGCAAGGTTTTGGAGTACCTCTGTACCACTACAATAAATTTTCCACATGTTGGGATTTTTCCGACACTTTTTCTCTTCTAGTTTCAATTTTTCCGAAAACCATTTGAATTTCGAGGCATGATTTTGTTTGGAAATCTTTCTGAGCAATATTTCCGAGGATTTACTGGACATAGCAGCCAAGGTCATGAACCATATGACCGTTGGAGGCCATGGGCCAAGAGGGGGAGCAAGTGGGCCCCACAGGGGGTCGGCCGACCCCCATTTTTCAGGTCGGCCGACCTGTGGCAGCCACTGCTGCCCCCCATCTTTTTCCCAACGGTCATATTCCCCCTCCAACGTTCCAAAACGGCTACATTTTGTGCTATAAATTGGGGTGGCCGGGCAGAAGTGTTCTCCCCCTCACACACACTCATTTCATTCCTCATTCACTTCACTCTCTTGCTCACAAGGTTCTCCTTTGCTCTCACTTTGTGCTTGCCTCAAAATTCTGCATAAAAAAACTCCTCTCCCACTGTTCTTCCAGTTTGTGTTTTGATTTATTTTTGTTTGTTTTTTTTCGAGTTGCGATTTTCTTGCTCACAAGAACAACCGACGGTTTCGCCGATTCAATTTTCCCTAACATAACCCGTTCGGAGTTTTTGTTCTTGTGTTCTTGCTCTCCTCGCTGCAGCCATGTCGGGAGCGAAGCGGCTGTACGGATCATTGAAGAAGTCCCTAAGCTCAAGCTCAAGTCCAAGCTCTTCACGCCGAAGCACGCGCGCGCGCCCCGTGGTCGAACCACCGCCAAGTCCACCACATGCAGCCGAAGAAGAGAGCAACAACGGGCATCATCTCCTCGCCGACACCGACCTCGACTTGGTGGGCGAGCACGAGACGAACGCCTACGCACTTTTTCAAAACCGTATCTTTGCTCCTACGCGAGCATTTGACACGGAGCTGCTGCAACAAACAGGTATGGATGCTGAATTTTCTCGAGTATTCAAAGCTATAGGGTGGAAAGATTTTGCTAGTGTAAATGAGCCGGGTTCCCGCTTGCTTACACTTCAGTTTTTATGCACCCTACGAGTAGTAGATGAAGGTATTACTTTTCGGTTTTTCCGGGAAGAATACCGTTTGAAATGGAAGGACCTTAGCATGATACTCGGCTTTAATACTCGCTGCAATGTTGATATTGATAGTGCCCTTCCTGATTTTTCAAAGCTTGCATTTTGGGAAAGGATTACGGGTTTTTCAACTTGTGTGCAGCCTAGAACTAATCACATCCATCACCCTACTTTGCGCTTTTTGCACATGTGGTTTGGCATCACTCTTTTTCCTAGGAGTGATATTAGAGTTGTGCGCGAGGATGAAATGAAAATTCTTTATGCTATGGTTGAGAAAATTAAGATTTCTCCTGTGCAATACATGATTCACCAATGGCTAGATAATTTTGGGATGATAGGACCTATCGAGTGCACTTCGTTGATTACACGTATCGCTGCAGGAGTAGGTGCTTTGCATGATGCTAATGTTGAATATATTGATACTCCTCGCATGCTCATAAACAAAGATTATCTTATTCGCGGTCATACACTTAAGCGTGGTCCAAATGATTCCCTCATATTTTATTTTGTCGGGTATACAAACGAGTTTCGGTTACCTAACCCGGATCTTCGCTTGTATACTTGCAAAAATCTAACCATTGAGCTCCAAGAAATGGAGAGTGCGCGCAGGAATATTTCTTCTCGCAGGAGGACGCGCAGGTCGGAGCAGCCATCAAGTTCCGAGGCACCCACATCGCAGCCCATGGCTCATGGCGGCCCGGGGTATGGTCACACCGGGTATTTTCCCGGTGTATACTCAGCCCCGCCACCGCACATGGCCGGGGGCTCGGCGTGGCAAACCTCGGGGCATGACCCAAGGATGTTCACTCCGCAACAACAATGGGAGGAACACTCCTCCGACTCTGGTGCGACTCAAGGTTTCCACCTTGAGCAAGCAATGAACAACCTCTCCGAGCAAATGGGAAGGCTCGAGACCACGGCGGAAGACACTCAATACGCGCTGAATCAACACATCCTACAAACCCATCAGTGGCAAGAACGCACCGACACCCAGCTCACCAACCTCACCAACATGACGGAGCGGGGACAAGCCGATCTTTCGGCTTACTTTCGCCACATGGGGTTCAATCCACCAAACCCATGAGCAAGAACAAGCTTGGGGGGGAGACACCATGCCCCCCGCTAAGGTATCATGCATCGCAACTTGTATCCTTTTCCTTTCATTTTTTTTGCTTGTTCCTGCTTCTCATATGAAAAAACAAAATAAAAATAACAAAACTAAAAAGAACAA
Organism: Eragrostis curvula; assembly: GCA_007726485.1. Classification (NCBI taxonomy): domain Eukaryota; kingdom Viridiplantae; phylum Streptophyta; class Magnoliopsida; order Poales; family Poaceae; genus Eragrostis; species Eragrostis curvula. The sequence continues at coordinate 85,538 of RWGY01000180.1, forward strand.
AAATAATTAGTGTAGTTTCTTTTTATGTGCTATAAAAATGTTTCTTTTCCTTCTATGTTGAGATGATGAATAGTTGCTCTGCCGTATTTCTCTCTTGTGCCTAGTTTATAACTTAGTATTCTCCAAGTTTTGAGTTTGTTGGCTGAAAAATACTTGCTTAGAACCTGAAACTTGTGGGTAGCATACGCTTACACTGAACCTAAGTTGTTGTGAGAGATGATATGGTAAAAAGAGCCGATGCAATCTTGTTCCTAATTAAGCTTGAAAAAACTCCAGAGATTTTGTTTTCGAAAATCATAAAAAAATTATAAGTTCCTCAGTGATGATAAATTCCTACCAAAGCCATATGTAGTACTTAATGAAAAACCTTACATATGCTGCTTGTCATTTCATTGAGCTTTATCAAAATTGTGTGACCCTAGTGAGATGCTTTTCATACTCTCATGATCAAGATCACGTACACATTCCAAATGCACCTGGACCAGAGAAGTAGACCCAGAGGGGGAGCCACCTGCCAAAGCCCAGCCCAGGAGGGGCCAGGCATAGGTCGGCCGACCCCCCCTGGCCAGGTCGGCCGACCTGGCAGGGTGGCCCCCTGGGTCCCACTTTTTGTGGCGGTTTGTTACCGACCTCTGGAGGTCGGTTCCCCCTACATTAAATGCCACCGACTTCGGGAACCGCCTCATAGTTACCGACCTTCAAAGCCTATATAAGGAGGCGTACCCCCCCTCCTTCCAAGACACACAATACACAAGGATCATTCCCTCCTCCTCACACTAGAGCTAGAGGCAATTCTAGGTAGTGCTAGGCTGAGTAGTGGGTTGCCCTATTGCTCCCAAAGTCTTGTGGAGAATTGGGTAGCGCTCTTGTATCCTTCCTCCCTCTTTGTAAGACTTGTTATTTAATCTATGGAATACAAGTATTCATATAGTTGTTACGAGCTTGCTAGTTCTATCATGATCTTGTATGATCGTTCGTTGTTCGTTCATGCTCGTTCATCATTCGTTCTTCGTTCGTTCATACTCGATCATCGATTATTCTTGAACTTGCTTAATCGTTCATCGTTCGTCGCTCGTTCTTGAGCGACAAACGCTTATGCATGACTTAGTGCTAGCTTTGATCCCTTTTATCTAGTTTATGCTAGTTAGGCTAGTTGTTCTCATGTTTAGGCATCGGGCTCATTGTCCTGCAAAGGTGCTCTAGATTTATTACCCTGTCGATCCGAAGGGTTGGGGGTGCCTCGAGGGATCTAGAGTCGTGGTTAGTAACGCCGGCATGGTGCCTGGGTAGTCTATCCACCCTTGGGTATGTGCGTGTCCCACGGTTTGTAGAGGTAGGTGGCAGGAAGTGACAGCCCTGTCCATCCAAAGAAACCCTCCACGTTCGGGCACGGCATAGGAGTACGTAAATAGGCCGGAGTCGTGAGGCAGACCTTGCGTATGCCGGATCTCCCGATGTTGCCTAGGCATTAGACGCTTGCTTATGCTTGCATGACGCTAGATGATAGGTAGAGGTTGTGCACGCTATATGAATGTTGTACCTTTGGAGTAGTAGCTCGCTAGTCTAACTTAGCATTGCTTAGGATTGTCTCTCGCCTTTTATTAGAGAGAGTGGAATGCCTTCGTGTGTGTCGCACTATCCTTATTATTATTAAACCTTACCCCTGCATTGGAGTGTGGTTATATCACCTATCGTTTGTAACACCATGAACATGAGTACTCTTGTCAACCATGTCTTCCTTTGGGAAAATATAAATACGATACCCTGGAATACTCTCGGGTGAAATGCTACAACGGGTTATCCGTCCGCTTGCGGATATTCTATTTAACATGACAAACCTTATAATTCATATCTAGTACTTGTTACTAGTTGTGGATTATTTGGTTAAATAGTGCAAGTGAACAATTCCATAACCCCCGGCGTCTCCCCGCGGTCGCGTGTTTCCCGCGCGACCGTAAGAGACGCCAACACTCGTCATGGTACCAACCCAAGAAGCCTGCAACACCACGACCAGGATTATGGGTCAAGAAATCAGCCCCTCAAAAGCCACCTACACAGCCCAAGATCAAACAAGTGTGGCAAGTAAAGAAGGTGCAGCCATCCTCATCTCCAAGGACAGGGCCGGCACCTCAAGAATGAAACCAATGGAGAAGTCCTTGCTCGCCAGACTTAAAACGGCGAAGCCCTGGCCGACAGGTTAATCGGCATTATCATTTCTTTTGATTCCTTTTGGATTTTCCTTCTCAAACCCACCACTTGCATTTAAAAACTTCAAAATCACCTTGCATATTTTATTTCACCACAAGAAAAATTTTTATTTCAATCGTTTGAATTTTTTTCGCCAGCATATTCGCTTTCATCTCGCCATGCATACAAAAATCAATTTTCCAAAAAATACTTGGTTCTTCAAAACTTTTCCACTCTTTTGTGCAAGGTTTTGGATTACCTCTGTACCACTACAATAAGTTTTTCCACATATTGGAAATTTTCCAACATTTTTTCTCTTCTAGTTTCAAAATTTTCCGAAAACCATTTGAATTTTGAGGCATGATTCTATTTGGAAATCTTTCTGAGCAACGTTTTCGAGGATTCACTGGACATAGCATCCAAGGTCATGCACTATATGACCGTTGGAGGCTGTGGGTCAAGAGGGGGGATAAGTGGGCCCAGCAGGGGGTCGGCCGACCCCACCAGGACAGGTCGGCCGACCTGGGGTAGCCGTTGCTGCCCCCCTGTTTTTTCCCAACGGTCACCTGCCCCCTCCAACGTTCAAAAACGGCTACATTTCGTGCCATAAATTGGAGTGACCGGCCAGGAGCTCTCTCCCCCTCACACACACTCATTTCACTCCTTATTCACTTCATTCTCTTGCTCTCAAAGCTCCCTCATTACTCTCACTTTGTGCTTGCCTCAAAGTTCTGCAAAAGGATTTTCTCTCCTTTTTGTTTTCTCAGTTTGTGTTTTGTTTTTGCTTTTCCCGAGTTGCGATTTTCTTGCTCACAAGAACAACCGACGGTTTCGCCGATTGGATTTTTTCTAACATAACCCGTTCGGAGCTATTGTTCTTGTGTTCTTGCTCTCCTTGTGTGCAGCCATGACCGGTGCCAAGAAGCTGTACGAAGCGTTGAAGAGGTCCCTAAGTTCAAAATCAAGTCCAAGCTCTTCACGCCGAAGCACTCGCACGCGCCCCGCAGTCGAGCCACCGCCAAGTCCACCACATGAAGCCGAGGAAGAAGAGCGAGAGGGCAACATCGAGCATCGTCTCCTCGTCGACACCGACCTCGACTTGGTGGGCGAGTACGAGACGAACGCCTACGCGCTTCTTCAAAACCGTATCTTTGCTCCTACGCGAGCATTTGACACGGGGTTGCTGCAAAAGACTGGTATGGATGCTGAATTTGCTCGAGTTTTTAAGACCATAGGGTGGAAATATTTTGCTAGTGTAGATGAGCCGGGTTCCCGCTTGCTTACACTTCAGTTTTTATGCACCCTACGAGAGGTAGATGAGGGTATTACTTTTCGGTTTTTCCGGGAAGAATATCGTTTGAAATGGAAAGATCTTAGCATACTTCTCGGCTTTAATTCTCGCAGCAATGTTGATGTTGATAATGCCCTTCCTGAATTTTCAAAGCTTGCATTTTGGGAAAGGATTACGGGTTTTTCAACATGTGTGCAGCCTAGTACTAATCACATCCATCACCCTACTTTGCGTTTCTTGCACATGTGGATTGGCATCACTCTTTTTTTCCTAGAAGTGATATTAGAATTGTGCGCGAAGATGATATCAAAATTCTTTATGCTATAGTTGAAAAGATTAAGATTTCTCCTGTCCAATACTTGATTCATCATTGGTTAGAAAATTTTGGGATGATGGGACCAATTGAATGCACCTCGTTAATTACACGTATTGCTGCGGGAGTGGGTGCCTTGCATGATGCTAATGTTGAATATATTTCTACACCCCACATACTCATAAACGAGGATTATCTTATTCGTGGTCATACACTTAAGCATGGTCCAAATGATTCCCTCATATTTTATTTTGTCGGGTATACAAACGAGTTTCGGTTACCTAACCCGGATCTTCGCTTGTATACTTGCAAAAATCTAACCATTGAGCTCCAAGAAATGGAGAGTGCGCGCAGGAGTATTTCTTCTCGCAGAAGGACGCGCAGGTCGGAGCAGCCATCAAGTTCCGAGGCACCCACACCGCAGCCCATGGCTCATGGCGGCCCGGGGTATGGTCACACCGGGTATTCTCCCGGAGCGTACTCAGCCCCGCCACCGCACATGGCCGGGGGCTCGGCGTGGCAAACCTCGGGGCATGACCCAAGGATGTTCACTCCGCAACAACAATGGGAGGAACACTCCTCCGACTCTGGTGCGACTCAAGGTTTCCACCTTGAGCAAGCGATGAACAACCTCTCCGAGCAAATGGGAAGGCCTGAGACCACGGCACGAAACATCGACTACACGCTCAACCAACACATCCTGCAAACCCATCAGTGGCAAGAGCGCACCGACACCCAGCTCACCAACCTCACCAACATGACGGAGCGGGGACAAGCCGATCTTTCGGCTTACTTTTGCCACATGGGGTTCAATCCACCAAACCCATGAGCAAGAACAAGCTTGGGGGAGGCGCCATACTCCCCACTAAGGTATCATGTATCGCAACTTGTATCCTTTTATTTTTTCTCTCTTTGTTTTTGCTTGTTCTTGCTCCTCATATGAAAAACAAAATAAAAATGACAAAACTAAAAAGAACAAAAATAAGTAGTGTAGTCTCTTTATGCGCTGTAAAAATGTTCCTAGTCTTTCTATGTTGAGATGATGAATAGTTGCTCTGCTTTATCTCTCTTGTGCCTAGTTCATAACTTAGTACTGTCACACCCCAAAATTTCTAATTTTGGAATGTGACTATAATTTCACTAAATTTTAAGGATTTTGAAATAGATTAAAATTTTCTTAGATTTATTTAGGTTGTTAACCTTGTTATTTAGGCAAAAGAATTATTTTCTAAATTAAATAATGAATTTAGGATATATTATAAATGTTTGTTGCATTCATGCTGGTTAGATGCATGTAGGATTTTCTTTGTTTGGAAAAGTATTTAAAAAAAAACCGATTAGAATTTGTTTTCTTTTAATCTAGGAAATAGAAACGAGAAATATAATCCGCAGCGAGGCCTTGTGTCAATTCCTTTTGCTCGACTCATTTCTTCTCTTCCGTTGGCGTTATTTTCTATTCCCGCCCAAAAGGTTTCCTCCATCTTTCGCCCATGTTCGAGCTGGAGTCCACTACAGCCACTTGTCATGCCATATATGCCCTAGCCCCAGCCCATGCGGCCCTAAATCCTAAACACAATCGCCGCCATTCCGCCATTGGAGTCAAACTCGAACTCGTCAACGCCTCACAATGAGCCGCTCCGCCTCCGCCTTTGATGAGTTTGCGTGCAGCTATACCATGTCCTATCCCTTAAGATCAATGACCAGTACCGTCTCTCTTCCCGCTCGTTGTTGTCTACCTGTCCAGCACGTGTTACCGGCAACACCATCTATGTTCAGCCCACCTACCATATGTGCTGAAATGGAAAGAGACAAACAATTAAATACCGCCAATCAATGCTTTTATTGCCTTCCTTTCTTTCTCTACCTCTTTCCTAAGCAACCAGCCCTCCTCCCCTATAAATCCAGAGCCTCTCCACGTCCTCCCCACGCCGTCAAACCCAAACGACGCCGCCAGGCTGCCGCCGCTGCTCGCTGCCCTCGCGCCCAGCCACGCCGCTCTCTGTTGGCATCCACGTTCCCGTCGATCCGCCCAACGAAATGCCACGAAATTTCACCAGCATGTGAGCCTTGTTGTCCCCTACAACATACCTGAATATCTTGGTGAGATCAGCCCTGACGCGACCAGGATCTGCTACACAAAGATCACTGCTCCTCTGTTCTGGACGCGCCCAGCGCATGACGGTAATTCATTTTGATGTTCCTGTTAATTCCTGCCATTCCTTGATTTGTAAACCATACGCACGCGTGTTCCATCAAATTGTTTTCGACCTCACAGGAGGGATTTGCTTGATCTGCCAGAAAACAACCAGGAACGCGATCCAAACAACTATCGCCGCTGCAGGACTGTGCCATGTTCTAACAGGTCGATCTCTTTCTCCTTTGTGTTACTGTCTAAACCGTCTTGGCACAACGTGTTCCAGAGCGTCCTGAATGTTTCTGTTCAAACCTTATCTTTTATCATGCTGCCAATCAGCGGGAACGTTCATGTTTATCCTGTTCAGTCGTGTCTGTTTTTCCTGTTTAGTCCTGAAAACTTGAAAATGTCATATCTCTTTACCCGTAGCTTTGTTTTCAGCGATTCTTGCGTCCAAACGATCATAGTGACGAGTACTTTCTGTCAGTGCTGTTTTTGTAGTCTGTAGATGATGTTTGGTGTACTGTTCTGAATTGTTTGTGTTTGTTGATTTGTATGTTGTCGTTAATAGCGAACGCGTGACCCGAGCACCATCAAGAGAAAGATGAAGACCTCGAAGACTCTGAGCAGCAGCACCTATATTGAGGCAAGTGCCCTTGATGCATTTTGATCCTATTTGCTTTCTCCCTCTAGTTTAGTTTGCATTGCGTTAATTTTGAATCCTATGAGTCTATATCATGTTCCTTATCATTCCTTGTCGCCTGGGTGTGGTAGATGATAGTGGTTTGATCGGGTAGGTCATGCTTAGCTTGCTGATCTGGTTGGGTTAATTTAATTTTGCTAATAATCTTGACTAATGGTTCACTTGCACGTTAATCATGGGAATGGTGTAACCCTTTAGCAACATGGAACTTAGGTGTGCTGTAGCTTGAGCAAGTGGGATGTTTGATGATGGTGCAGTATGCACGAGACTTCGGTTTGTGTTAGTCTTGCTCAAGCTAGCTAAGGACCGGTTCGTGGAGCGACAACCCAGGATTTATAGTGCCATCACAAGGCTGCTATGGAACAGCTTGGCTGATTAATTAGGAGTTCTCCCAGTTTTGTATGAGCATGTTGGAGGCGCGGGGACGGACAGGGTACTTAAAGGTAGTCTTATGACCCGCAAGGCACAAGAGGGGGCTCTTGGGTGGACAGGTTACTTAAAGGTAGTCCCCCATCGGTGGAACCTTAGTGGGCGAGTACATGCTGGGAGACCCTTTGTAAAAGCCTCGTAGTGATCTCCTGGCCGCACACCTAAGGAAGTGTGCATGTGCTTGGCCGGCATCGGCATAAAGGAGACTTTAGTCCACCTGGCAACAGGGGACGAAATCATGACTTGTGGGTAAAGTGGTGCAACCTCTGCAGAGTGTAAAACTGTTATGACAGCCGTGCTCACGGTTAAGAGCGACCTGGATCCTCACATGATTAGTGGCCTTTGGTTTGGGAATGGTTGGTCAGTTGGTCGGTTTGGATGGTTTCCAGGTAGGAGCCATGTCTGGTTTTTGTTCAGGTTGGACCTAGTTGATGGTTGGTTCTTTTGGGAGGGTTAACACACTTAGTAATATAGGTGCTATAGTAAGTGTCTTAGTGGTAGTTGCTTTCTGCTATAAACCATGTTGTTAGCCTTTCTTTCATAAAAGCTTGCATGTCATCTTTTCCTACAGTTGCGGAGTACGACATGTACTCACGCTTGCTATTTCCTCTACAACATAATATGCTGCTCAGAGAGTGAAGATGGATTACTTTGAAGACGATGGTGAAGACTAAGCTTGTGGAGCCCCTGGTCGACTGCCTGTGGAGTTATGGAGCCTTCCGCTAGCGTTTGTATTTCTTTTAGTCCTTTGAGACATTTATTGTAATATGTAAACGATGTAATTATGACATTGGTTATCTGTTTTACTCTACTTTGTCCTATATGTGTGAAACTTGATCCTGGGCACACATATAGATGAGCATTCGGTTTTGGCCTTCAAACCGGGTGTGACAGAGTGGTATCAGAGCCGTGTCGACCGTAGGACGCAAGCTTAGATAGAATGGTTGCCCAAACTATTATTTTCAAAGCTATTTTGAAAAACTGACTTGTATGCTCCTCAGATCTTACTATTTTCTCTTCTCAACTTACCTATTCTTTCTCAATTTCATAAATTTATTTTATCCTTTCCTATCTTCCAGAGCATCATTATTAACCATAGGAGTTTGCCCCAGTCTTCTTAATAACGTTGTAGAGCATTGTTGCTTGAGTGTGGTGTGCTTTGTATTGATTTGGATCTTTGTTTGAGTGGTGATGTGTTGTGAAGCGCTTGCCTTTACAATGACATCCTTCCTAATGTAAATATAGATAGGATTAGTTTAGTTGGGTTCCCTTTTCCATCTTTCTTCCATACTTGGCCCTTGTTGCTCTTTTCCTTTTCCCTTTGCCATTGTTCTAGTTTGAAAAAAAAGTGATGCAAAGTAATGCTTTCCAATGGCGCCAACAACACACCAAAGCAGATGCTAACGAAAGGTTGACGCAAGATTCCAAGTGCTAACCTAAGTGGGGTAGAGCTGACTTCTAACCTTACCCTTGGAGTTGGAGTAAACTGAATATGCACGATCAAGGGAAAAGTTATCGAGTTGAAGAATGAGAAGAAGAGTTGCCCATCCAATTAGGTTTTCTTTCTAGCCTCTCCCTGAATCTCGGGACGAGATTCTTGTTAAGTGGGGTAGTTTGTCACACCCCAAAATTTCTAATTTTGGAATGTGACTATAATTTCACTAAATTTTAAGGATTTTGAAATAGATTAAAATTTTCTTAGATTTATTTAGGTTGTTAACCTTGTTATTTAGGGAAAAGAATTATTTTCTAAATTAAATAATGAATTTAGGATATATTATAAATGTTTGTTGCATTCATGCTGGTTAGATGCATGTAGGATTTTCTTTGTTTGGAAAAGTATTTAAAAAAAAACCGATTAGAATTTGTTTTCTTTTAATCTAGGAAATAGAAACGAGAAATATAATCCGCAGCGAGGCCTTGTGTCAATTCCTTTTGCTCGACTCATTTCTTCTCTTCCGTTGGCGTTATTTTCTATTCCCGCCCAAAAGGTTTCCTCCATCTTTCGCCCATGTTCGAGCTGGAGTCCACTACAGCCACTTGTCATGCCATATATGCCCTAGCCCCAGCCCATGCGGCCCTAAATCCTAAACACAATCGCCGCCATTCCGCCATTGGAGTCAAACTCGAACTCGTCAACGCCTCACAATGAGCCGCTCCGCCTCCGCCTTTGATGAGTTTGCGTGCAGCTATACCATGTCCTATCCCTTAAGATCAATGACCAGTACCGTCTCTCTTCCCGCTCGTTGTTGTCTACCTGTCCAGCACGTGTTACCGGCAACACCATCTATGTTCAGCCCACCTACCATATGTGCTGAAATGGAAAGAGACAAACAATTAAATACCGCCAATCAATGCTTTTATTGCCTTCCTTTCTTTCTCTACCTCTTTCCTAAGCAACCAGCCCTCCTCCCCTATAAATCCAGAGCCTCTCCACGTCCTCCCCACGCCGTCAAACCCAAACGACGCCGCCAGGCTGCCGCCGCTGCTCGCTGCCCTCGCGCCCAGCCACGCCGCTCTCTGTTGGCATCCACGTTCCCGTCGATCCGCCCAACGAAATGCCACGAAATTTCACCAGCATGTGAGCCTTGTTGTCCCCTACAACATACCTGAATATCTTGGTGAGATCAGCCCTGACGCGACCAGGATCTGCTACACAAAGATCACTGCTCCTCTGTTCTGGACGCGCCCAGCGCATGACGGTAATTCATTTTGATGTTCCTGTTAATTCCTGCCATTCCTTGATTTGTAAACCATACGCACGCGTGTTCCATCAAATTGTTTTCGACCTCACAGGAGGGATTTGCTTGATCTGCCAGAAAACAACCAGGAACGCGATCCAAACAACTATCGCCGCTGCAGGACTGTGCCATGTTCTAACAGGTCGATCTCTTTCTCCTTTGTGTTACTGTCTAAACCGTCTTGGCACAACGTGTTCCAGAGCGTCCTGAATGTTTCTGTTCAAACCTTATCTTTTATCATGCTGCCAATCAGCGGGAACGTTCATGTTTATCCTGTTCAGTCGTGTCTGTTTTTCCTGTTTAGTCCTGAAAACTTGAAAATGTCATATCTCTTTACCCGTAGCTTTGTTTTCAGCGATTCTTGCGTCCAAACGATCATAGTGACGAGTACTTTCTGTCAGTGCTGTTTTTGTAGTCTGTAGATGATGTTTGGTGTACTGTTCTGAATTGTTTGTGTTTGTTGATTTGTATGTTGTCGTTAATAGCGAACGCGTGACCCGAGCACCATCAAGAGAAAGATGAAGACCTCGAAGACTCTGAGCAGCAGAACCTATATTGAGGCAAGTGCCCTTGATGCATTTTGATCCTATTTGCTTTCTCCCTCTAGTTTAGTTTGCATTGCGTTAATTTTGAATCCTATGAGTCTATATCATGTTCCTTATCATTCCTTGTCGCCTGGGTGTGGTAGATGATAGTGGTTTGATCGGGTAGGTCATGCTTAGCTTGCTGATCTGGTTGGGTTAATTTAATTTTGCTAATAATCTTGACTAATGGTTCACTTGCACGTTAATCATGGGAATGGTGTAACCCTTTAGCAACATGGAACTTAGGTGTGCTGTAGCTTGAGCAAGTGGGATGTTTGATGATGGTGCAGTATGCACGAGACTTCGGTTTGTGTTAGTCTTGCTCAAGCTAGCTAAGGACCGGTTCGTGGAGCGACAACCCAGGATTTATAGTGCCATCACAAGGCTGCTATGGAACAGCTTGGCTGATTAATTAGGAGTTCTCCCAGTTTTGTATGAGCATGTTGGAGGCGCGGGGACGGACAGGGTACTTAAAGGTAGTCTTATGACCCGCAAGGCACAAGAGGGGGCTCTTGGGTGGACAGGTTACTTAAAGGTAGTCCCCCATCGGTGGAACCTTAGTGGGCGAGTACATGCTGGGAGACCCTTTGTAAAAGCCTCGTAGTGATCTCCTGGCCGCACACCTAAGGAAGTGTGCATGTGCTTGGCCGGCATCGGCATAAAGGAGACTTTAGTCCACCTGGCAACAGGGGACGAAATCATGACTTGTGGGTAAAGTGGTGCAACCTCTGCAGAGTGTAAAACTGTTATGACAGCCGTGCTCACGGTTAAGAGCGACCTGGATCCTCACATGATTAGTGGCCTTTGGTTTGGGAATGGTTGGTCAGTTGGTCGGTTTGGATGGTTTCCAGGTAGGAGCCATGTCTGGTTTTTGTTCAGGTTGGACCTAGTTGATGGTTGGTTCTTTTGGGAGGGTTAACACACTTAGTAATATAGGTGCTATAGTAAGTGTCTTAGTGGTAGTTGCTTTCTGCTATAAACCATGTTGTTAGCCTTTCTTTCATAAAAGCTTGCATGTCATCTTTTCCTACACTTGCGGAGTACGACATGTACTCACGCTTGCTATTTCCTCTACAACATAATATGCTGCTCAGAGAGTGAAGATGGATTACTTTGAAGACGATGGTGAAGACTAAGCTTGTGGAGCCCCTGGTCGACTGCCTGTGGAGTTATGGAGCCTTCCGCTAGCGTTTGTATTTCTTTTAGTCCTTTGAGACATTTATTGTAATATGTAAACGATGTAATTATGACATTGGTTATCTGTTTTACTCTACTTTGTCCTATATGTGTGAAACTTGATCCTGGGCACACATATAGATGAGCATTCGGTTTTGGCCTTCAAACCGGGTGTGACAAGTACTCTCCTAGTTTTGAGTTTGTTGGCTAAATAAAACTCGCTTAGAACCTGAAACTTGTGGGTTGCATACGGTTGCGCTGAACCTAAGTTGTTGTGAGAGATGATATGGTAAAAAAGAGCTACTCAATCTTGTTCCAAGTTAAGCTTGAAAACTCCGGAGCTTTTGTTTTCGAAAAATCATAAAAATTTATAAGTTCCTCAGTGATGTTAATTTCCTACCAAAGCCATATGTAGTACTTCATGTAAAACCTTACACATATGCTGCTTGCCATTTCGTTGAGCTTTATCAAAAATTGTGCGACCCTAGTGAGATGCTCTCCATACTCTCATGATCAAGATCACGTACACATTCCACCTCATATGCTATACTTCTACTCCGGAAGTTAGCAACCATGTCATGCCATCCACCAAAATAAATACGCTCCTCATCATATATCACCTCTCTTGAAATATCAAAAGTAGGCATGGCTATGCAAAAGAAAGTAAGAAAATAAAAGATGAGCATGATGAAAAGAAAGAGACAAAATCTGCTCTCATTTTGAGCATGGAAAAAGAAAGAAGAAAAGATAGCCATGCCCAAAATACAAAATAAAGAGAGGTGAACAAAAAGAGGAGTAGTCACATACACCACCATCCACATATACACACTTGCACATCTTGATCTACGATTGTATGGCTTGCTATCTCCGTGGATCCACTCTTTTGGTTTTGCAAAATATGAATGCAAGTATGCCTCTTTACATATCCTACCTTGAGCTCCACAAAGGCTTATTAGATATAGGATGAGGCAACACACATGCCTTGGTAAGGGATAAAAACACCACTTGAGCGACTCGAGAGTATCACTAGAGGAACTTGATTTTATTCTTGAAAATCTTTTTGAAAACCTCCGGAGAATAAAAGCAAGACAAGGGATGACAAAATAAATGCTCCATACACCATTCTCTCTCTCAACCGCCCAAGGTAAAGTATAAAGCAAAAGACCCATAAGGATTAAGGGAAAAGGGTGAGTTACCATGGCCAACTTATTCAACTCAAGGATGAGTATCTCTGTTATAAACTTGGTACCTTTGAGAAGTAGGCATTGTAGCAACTTCTGATCAACAACCTAAAGTCATACTTCTTGCTCGGGACGAGCAAGGGGTAAGCTTGGGGGAGTTGTTGACGGTCGCTACGGACCAATTTCAACCGTCAACTAGCTCAATAAATAAGAAGGATTGGACATTTCTTACACGCATTTTATTTAGAAATAATCTATTTCCACATGTACCTCTAGATTTTAGTGTGCAGGTGGAATAAGGGAGAAATCCAGGTGAAACCATGCCCCAAGGCGACGAAACAACACTTTTACAAACTCGACGTTCGCCGCGGGAATACAACTCCAAGACAAAAGGCCAAATATCGTCAAAGTCCAACACAACCAAGGCCTAATGCACCTGGACCAGAGAAGAAGACCCAGAGGGGGAGCCACCTGCCAAAGCCCAGCCCAGGTGGGGCCAGGCACAGGTCGGCCGACCCCCCTTGGCCAAGTCGGCCGACCTGGCAGGGTGGCCCCCTGGGCCCATCTTTTTATGGCGGTTTGTAACCGACCTCTGGAGGTCGGTTCCCCCTGCATTAAATGCCACCGACCTCAGGAACCGCCTCCAGAAACCGACCTTCAAGACTATAAATAAAGGGGTACCCCCCCTCCTGGAGGACACACAACAACACAAGGATCATTCCCTCCTCTCCTCACGCTAGAGCTAGAGACTCTTCTAGGTAGTGCTAGGCTGAGTAGTGGGCTGCCTCATTGCTCCCAAGGTCTTGTGGAGAATTGGGTATAGCTCTTGTATCCTCTCTTTGTAAGACTTGTTCTTCGTCTAATGGAATACATTCGTTCGTATAGTTGTTATGTGCTTAGTAGTTTGATCATGATCCTGCATGAATGTTCATCGTTCGTTCATGTTTGTTCATCGCTCGTTCATGTTTGTTCATCGTTCGTTCATCGTTCATCGATGGTCGCTAGTAAACATACATCGAGCGTTCCTTGTTCGTTCATGCTTGATTATCGATTATTCTTGCACGTACTTAATTGATCGTCGTTCGTCGCTCGTTCTTGAGCGACGAACGCTTATGCATAACTTAGTGCTTGCTTTGACCCTTTTGTTTAACTCATGCTAGTTAGGCTAGTTGTTCTTATGTTTTGGCATCGGGCTCTCTGTCCTGCAAAGGTGCTCTAGATTTATCACCCCGTCGATCCGAAGGGTTGGGGGTGCCTCGAGGGATCTAGAGTTGTGGTTAGTGACGCCGGCATGGTGCTGGGGTTGTCTCTCCACCCTTGAGTATGTGCGTGTCCCACGATTTGTAGAGGTAGGTGGCAGGAAGTGACAGCCCTGTCCATCCAAAGGAACCCTCCACGTTCGGGCACGGCATAGGAGTATGTAAATGCGCCGGAGTCGCGGGGCAGACCCTGCGTATGCCGAACCTCCCGAAGTTGCCTAGACATAAGACGCTTGCTTGCGCTTGCATGATCTTAGATGATAGGTAGAGGCCTTGCACGCTCTATGAATGTTGTACTTTAGGAGTAGTAGCTCACTAGTCTAACTTAGCATTGCTTAGAATTGTCTCTCGCCTTTTATTAGAGAGAGTGGGATACCTTTGTGTGTGTCACACTATCCTCAACTATTGAACCTTACCCCTGTTTTGGAATGTGGTTATATCATCTATCATTTGTAATACCATGAACATAAGTACTTTTGTCAACCATGTCTTCCCTTGGGAAAATATAAATACGATACCCTTGGAATACTCTCGGGTGAAATGCTACAACGGGTTATCCGTCCGCTTGCGGATATTCAATTAACATGATAAACCTTATAATACATATCTAGTACTTGTTACTAGACGTGGATTATTTGGTTAATAGTGCAAGTGACTCAAACCATAACCCCCGGCGTCTCCCGCGGTCGCGTATTTTCTGCGTGACCGTAAGAGACGCCAACACCCTGCTTCCTTGCAGTTCAGTGACAGATGGCTCGTACCAAGAATCTACGATCACATCCACATCCAAGATGGGGTGCTACTGTCCCTTTTGGGGTCTCTCAAGCCAAGACATCTGGTCCTCACACGAGGCAAAGAGCCCGATCCAGTGAACAGCAGACTGAGGTTATGACAGCTAGTGCCTTGGCCAATCAGCGTCCCGGTTATGCGCGTGCACGAGGCAGGATTAGTTCTATGAACAAGAGGCCTCGAACGGCGGTGCCTTCAGAGGGTTATGCCAAGAAGCGGCGCCACTTACCTCAGTCTACATTGTTACGCGATGTAGATGATGATTCTCCTGATGTGGACTGTTCTGAGGAAGAAGAAACAACATCAAGGAAAGCCCAGGTGATTCCGGACAAGAAGTCAAAAAGCAGGCACTTGAAGGCGCTAAGGGACATGCCGGCTCATGAGTGGTTTTCACTAGAGGATCGGTTGACTGATACTCATCGCAGTTTAATCGCAACCTGGCAAAAGAAGAAAATCAAGTTGTTTTGTCACAGGAAACTGGACTGGCCGGCTCTGAACAGAGCCGCGTGGGGTACCAACATCGAGGCATACTTTGATCGATTCAAGGGATTGAGTGAGCTAGTTTTAGAGCACAGCAAATATGTTGAAGATTGGGTCCAAAAATTCTATGCTACAGTCTACAGTCCTTCTGAGCGAGGATGGATCGAATTCATCTTTGAGGGTCGTCATTTACACATGTCTAGAGAAAAGCTAGCTGAGTACCTCGGAGTTGGTACTTACGAGGACAGTTGTATACATCGGAAAGTATATGGAGATGCATCACCTCCTCGCCGTCCTAGGATCGGTGGCAACAATTTCCCTAGAGTCGAGAAGTTGGGTGGCCTTTTTACAGTGTCCCTGTCAGAATCTGACACAGGATCACGTGAAACTAGATTTCTTAACCCAGTGGCAAAGGTGGTTCACGAAGCACTGAGGAGGACCTTGTTACCACGGCACGGCGATGCTGACAAGATGAGTAGTCTACAGCAATGGCTCCTTATTCACATCATGGATGGCGAACAGTTCGACATTGTGGACTTTTTACTTTGTGAGATCGAGGATGTCATCACTGATGGGTTAGGTTGTTCCCGACAGCAGCCGTACGCTCACTTCATCTCGTACATTCTAAGTCAGATTAACTATCCAAAGTACATGGAAAAGTACAAGACAGAGTCGTCAGATTTCCAACCGTACAATCCGGCTAAACCAGACGACATACGCCGTGGCATTAGGAAACATCTGGATGTGAATGATTATTATATGTCTAAAGCAGAAGACCATAAGGAAAATTTACTTCAGGACGTAGATGCTACAGGACAGAGTACAGAAAACATTTCAATGGATGTGAACAATTGATCCAGCATGACCAGGAGGCGGGCAGTGGATTGATCCAGCATGACCAGGAAAATCGCCAAATGAATCGCAACGTGGAAAATTTTGAGAAACAGAATGATCTTGTTGAAAGTCAGAATCATAGCATATTTTTGTTTGTCATTGAGATGATTGAAAAGATTCCGCAACGACAACCTTGGCATACCAATGCAAACTTAAGAGACCTTAGCGTTGTAGCGACTGCGGTGGACACATCAGATTGTGATGTTTTCTCTTCTCGAGAGGAGGTGAATCAGGTGATATCAGTCATGCTACAGAGCTCTTCTCCAACTATGGGGGTGACAGCACCTGATGATTCTTCCAAGGTAAAATAGCTATTGACTCAGAGGCAAAAAACTGGACTGATACATTAGTCGTTTATTTCTTATTTTCGAGATACTGGATAATTTTTATTTGATGGCAAAGTAATTGAATTTTTTAAATGTTGTCAGATTTTGCCTGGCCCTTGTGATCAGAATCTATCAAATGACGAATTACTTCAGATGAATCTATCAGATTTTGCCTGGTCTTTGCCAGCTTCCTAGTGCTGGGGAAAGGAATATGTGCGAGAACGGGTTTTTTGGATTTGTGGACACCGTTGGTGATGACGCCTTTCATGGCGGCAAAGTTCTGTATTATTTTGAATTCATATCTCAGCCAAGGTTTTGTAACCTGAATAGTGCGCTATGATGATAATCATGATATGCTTTTGTAATGAACATGTGCATTGCTACTAGTTTGTGAACTCTCCAGCGTCTGGGTGGATCTTTTTATAGTCGCAGACTCACAGTAAGCCTCACGACACTTCCCCCTGATGCAAGAATGCAGGCACGGGACAATCCCGGGATGCGAGAATGCAGTCACGGGATAATCCCGGATAAGAACGAGAATGCAAGCACAGGACAATCCCCGGTTGCGAGAACCCCAGGCCGGGACAATCCCGGGTTGTGTGTGTACTGCACGACACGTTCCATGGCCGCAAAGGTCTACAATTTTGTTTCACCATCATCGTTTCCTTGACCGGCCATCGGGAAGTAGTCGTACACGTGTTGAAGCGGAAGTAGTCGATGTGTGTTCTTTCTCATCCCGCAGCATGGTATTTATAGGCTCTTGTAAACACCATACGGGAAGGAGAAAACCAAAAGGCTTGTACCTGTAGTAATTACTCATTTAATTGCTTTAACTTTGCGTGCATCTAATGGATGGGAGGTGAAAAACCAGAAGGCAAGCAAGGCCACCAGCACAAACGCATTTTCCCACCACCATTAACACAAACGCATGCATGGTTAATTTACACAATAATTCTTCTGTTTACATGTAACTCCTATAGCATTAAAATGAGCCTTTGGAATTTCTGATTTATTGGGCCACTACCCATAAATCCAACACTCGGCGTGCCGCTCAGAACCGGCATGGAAGCGTTAGCTCCCAAGCACGAGTGCTATATTCCATCCCTACGAGATATCCAGAAATCCACATTGAGTGATTTGGTGGTGGCCATTTCGCCTGTGTGTCAGCTTCTCTGTACAAGAAGTTTGCAATGACCTAACCAAGGATTGCCGCCGAGTGTAAAGACACTGAAGAGTGAGGCAGACACATGATTTGAGGAGCAAGGATTGTCCGGGAGCGGGAAGGGTGAGCATTGCTACTAGTTTGTGATGCTCCAGTGTCTAGGTGGACCTTTTTATAGTCGTAGTAAGCCTCACGACACCTCCCTCTGACGCGAGAACGCAGACACGGATAATCCTTTGTTGTAGGTGTGTAAACACAATGGTCCACACACTCCATGTTTTGTTTCAGCTCGTGCTACCCCTTGGATCAGAACGAGAATGTAGGCAGGGACATTCCCCTGATGTGAGAATGCAGGCCCGGGACAATCCGTGATCAGAACGAGAAAGCAAGAAGGACAATCCCGGGTTGCGAGAACCCCGGGCCTTGTTGTAGGTGTGTAAACACAATGGTCCACACACTCTACAGTTTTATTTCAGCTCGCGCTACCCCTTGGATCAGAACGAGAATGCAGGCAGGGACATTCCCCGATGCGAGAATGCAGGCAAGGGACAATCCGTGATCAGAACGAGAATGCAAGCCAGGACAATCCCAGGTTGCAAGAACCCCAGGCCTTGTTGCAGGTGTGTAAACACAATGGTCCACACACTCAGTTTTGTTTCAGCTCGCGCTACCCCTTGGATCAGAACGAGAATGCAGGCAGGGACATTCCCTATGCGAGAATGCAGGCACGGGACAATCCGTGATCAGAATGAGAATGCAAGCATGGGACAATCCCAGGTTGCGAGAACCCCAGGCCTTGTTGTAGGTGTGTAAACATAATGGTCCACACAATCCACAGTTTTGTTTCAGCTCGCGCTACCCCTTGGATCAGAATGAGAATGCAAGCAGGGACATTCCTTGATGCGAGAATGCAGGCGCGGGACAATCCAGATCAGAACGAGAATGCAGGCACGGGACAATCCCAGGTTGCGAGAACCCCAGGCCTTGTTGTAGCCTTGTAGGTGTGTAAACACAATGGTCCACAATCCACATACTCCACAGCTTTGTTTCAGCTCGCGCTACCCCTTGGATCAGAACGAGAATGCAAGCAGGGACATTCCTTGATGCGAGAATGCAGGCGCGGGACAATCCAGATCAGAACGAGAATGCAAGCACGGGACAATCCCAGGTTGCGAGAACCCCAGGCCTTGTTGTAGCCTTGTAGGTATGTAAACACAATGGTCCACAATCCACATACTACACAGCTTTGTTTCAGCTCGCGCTACCCCTTGGATCAGAACGAGAATGCAGGCAGGGACAATCCCTGGATGCGATAATACAGGCATTGGACAATCCATGGATCAGAACGAAAATGCATGGGACAATCCCCTGTTGCAATAACCCCAGGCCGGGGTCAATCCCATGCCCGACATGTTCCATGGCCGCAAAGGTCTACAATTTTGTTTCAGCGCACGCTACTCTTGTACGAGATTGAGAATGAAGACTGGGGAAAATCGGCGGATGCGAGAATGCTGGGATCCCTGTTGTCGTTGTTTAAACAAGACACCATCTCTCTCTCTCTCTCTCTCTCTCTCTCTCTCTCTCTCTCTCTCCTGTCATTTTGACCAGTTTTTACAATGTGCGCCATAATTTGTACATGTCGTTGCCGTTGTGGAAGAAATATTTTTTTGCACATGTGGATATTAGAAGTACCGTTGCATACATCAGGGAAGATCCCGTGTTTATAGGGGTCAACGAAGGAACTCCTGATAAAACTCTTTAAATTCGATATTGTAGCTAGCTACATACGTATAAAACTAAGTACACCAAACATATCTATCTAATGTAGTACAAACTATTGTAACGAATAAAGCAAGGATGTTTCATAAACTCTAGCTAGAACTCGAGATTAGAGAAGAGGTAGCTTGTAACCGGCATCGAGGCGTTGAAGCCTCCAACAAGTGCTACAATATTCCATCCCTACGAGATATCCAGAAATCCACATTGAGTGATTTGGTGGTGGCCATTTCGCCTGTGTGTCAGCTTCTCTGTACGAGAAGTTTGCAACGACCTAACCAAGGATTGCCCGCCGAGTGTAAAGACACTGAAGAGTGAGGTAGACACATGATTTGAGGAGCAAGGATTGTCCGGGAGCGGGAAGGGTGAGCATTGCTACTAGTTTGTGATGCTCCAGTGTCTGGGTGGACCTTTTTATAGTCGTAGTAAGCCTCACGACACCTCCCTCTGACGCGAGAACGCAGACACGGATAATCCTTTGTTGTAGGTGTGTAAACACAATGGTCCACACACTCCATGTTTTGTTTCAGCTCGTGCTACCCCTTGGATCAGAACGAGAATGTAGGCAGGGACATTCCCCTGATGTGAGAATGCAGGCCCGGGACAATCCGTGATCAGAACGAGAAAGCAAGAAGGACAATCCCAGGTTGCGAGAACCCCAGGCCTTGTTGTAGGTGTGTAAACACAATGGTCCACACACTCTACAGTTTTGTTTCAGCTCGCGCTACCCTTTTGATCATAACGAGAATGCAGGCAGGGACATTCCCCGATGCGAGAATGCAGGCAAGGGACAATCCGTGATCAGAACGAGAATGCAAGCCAGGACAATCCCAGGTTGCAAGAACCCCAGGCCTTGTTGCAGGTGTGTAAACACAATGGTCCACACACTCAGTTTTGTTTTAGCTCGCGCCACCCCTTGGATCAGAACGAGAATGCAGGCAGGGACATTCCCTATGCGAGAATGCAGGCACGGGACAATCCGTGATCAGAATGAGAATGCAAGCATGGGACAATCCCAGGTTGCGAGAACCCCAGGCCTTGTTGTAGGTGTGTAAACATAATGGTCCACACAATCCACAGTTTTGTTTCAGCTCGCGCTACCCCTTGGATCAGAATGAGAATGCAAGCAGGGACATTCCTTGATGCGAGAATGCAGGCGCGGGACAATCCAGATCAGAACAAGAATGCAAGCACTGGACAATCCCAGGTTGCGAGAACCCCAGGCCTTGTTGTAGCCTTGTAGGTGTGTAAACACAATGGTCCACAATCCACATACTCCACAGCTTTGTTTCAGCTCGCGGTACCCCTTGGATCAGAACGAGAATGCAAGCAGGGACATTGCTTGATGCGAGAATGCAGGCGCGGGACAATCCAGATCAGAACGAGAATGCAAGCACGGGACAATCCCAGGTTGCGAGAACCCCAGGCCTTGTTGTAGCCTTGTAGGTATGTAAACACAATGGTCCACAATCCACATACTACACAGCTTTGTTTCAGCTCGCGCTACCCCTTGGATCAGAACGAGAATGCAGGCAGGGACAATCCCTGGATGCGATAATACAGGCATTGGACAATCCATGGATCAGAACGAGAATGCATGGGACAATCCCCTGTTGCAATAACCCCAGGCCGGGGTCAATCCCATGCCCGACATGTTCCATGGCCGCAAAGGTCTACAATTTTGTTTCAGCGCACGCTACTCTTGTACGAGATTGAGAATGAAGACTGGGGAAAATCGGCGGATGCGAGAATGCTGGGATCCCTGTTGTCGTTGTTTAAACAAGACACCATCTCTCTCTCTCTCTCTCTCTCTCTCTCTCTTACTCTCTCTCTCTCCTGTCATTTTGACCAGTTTTTACAATGTGCGCCATAATTTGTACATGTCGTTGCCGTTGTGGAAGAAATATTTTTTTGCACATGTGGATATTAGAAGTACCGTTGCATACATCAGGGAAGATCCCGTGTTTATAGGGGTCAATGAAGGAACTCCTGATAAAACTCTTTAAATTCGATATTGTAGCTAGCTACATACGTATAAAACTAAGTACACCAAACATATCTATCTGATGTAGTACAAACTATTGTAACGAATAAAGCAAGGATGTTTCATAAACTTTAGCTAGAACTCGAGATTAGAGAAGAGGTAGCTCGTAACCGGCATCGAGGCGTTGAAGCCTCCAACAAGTGCTACAATATTCCATCCCTACGAGATATCCAGAAATCCACATTGAGTGATTTGGTGGTGGCCATTTCGCCTGTGTGTCAGCTTCTCTGTACGAGAAGTTTGCAACGACCTAACCAAGGATTGCCCGCCGAGTGTAAAGACACTGAAGAGTGAGGTAGACACATGATTTGAGGAGCAAGGATTGTCCGGGGGCGGGAAGGGTGCGCATTGCTACTAGTTTGTGGATGCTCCAGCGTCTGGGACTGGGTGGACCTTTTATAGTTGCAGTAAGCCTCACGACACCTCCCTCTGATGCGAGAACGCAGACACGGACAATCCCTTGTTGTAGTTGTGTAAACACAATGGTCCACACACTCAACAGTTTTGTTTCAGCTCGCGCTACCCCATAGATCAGAACGAGAATGCAAGCAGGGGCATTCCCTTGATGCGAGAATGCAGGCAAGGGTCAATCCGGATCAGAACGAGAATGCAAGTAGGGACAATCCCAGGTTGCGAGAACCCCAGGCCTTGTTGTAGGTGTGTAAACACAATGGTCCGCACACTCCACAGTTTTGTTTCAGCTCGCGGTACCCCTTGGATCAGAACGAGCATGCAGGCAGGGACAATCCCTGTCGGCGTTGGGAAATCTGGCCGACGAGTAAATTTAGACTACGCGCTGGGTTGCTTTGTGGAGATTGGGTTGAGATGAGGGTTTAGACTGGTTCGGGCGATCCAGGCCCTACGTCCAGTGTGTTGTTCGTGGTTCGTGTTGCTCGTAGTAGGGGATTACAAGCTTGGCGAGAGAGGGAGAAGCTCCCAAGTCTCTGTGAATTCTTGTTCCTCGTCCTTGCGTGCGTAGCAAGAGTGAGGAGAGTGCGTTGTGTGTTGTGCGGTCCCCCAGCCACAAGTCAAGTCTGCCCTTTTATCTGTCAAGGGAGAGTTTGACTGTACAAGGATGGAGGAAAGAAGAAAAAGAAAAGAAAGGGAAAAGAAGATCTTGAGATTTCGTTCTGGTAGGGGCCCCCCTCGGCGTAGGTTGGCGGCTCGTTGTAGGCAGGCGGCCGGGCAGGAGCTGGTGCCTCCTTCCTTGGCGCCGTTGTCCGCGGGTGATGATGATGCCAGTCACTGTTCCGCCACGGTGAGGGTGTCCGAGTCCTGTTCATGTACTGTTCGTCCTATGGAAATACGGCCGATGCTGTTGCCACGCGGAGACGGTCTTGACTGCTTTCCGCACACCCCTGTAGGACGTACGGGACTTGCGGTGCACGTCATCGCAGGACGCCCACTTGCGTCTCATTTAATGTGCTCCACAAGCTCGGCCCCAACTCCCATCCGTCCCACCCCTCGATCGGGCTCGGGGTCGGATGCCTGGGGTCGGCCGAGGCGGAGAGTTTCCTGACCCCTCGAGGGTCGGGGAGGCGGTCGAGGGAGCAGGGCTGCTTCGGCCCGTCCGGCCTTGCGGGGCGCAAGGCCGGTTACGGCCTATCAACCTGTTCGCCCACGACGACCCGGCGTCGTCGGCCCAGCCTATCCGCCGTCCCTTCTGGCCCATAGGAGGTTCCTTGGTCTTAATCCTCCCAGGGTTTAGGTGTCAACGCCACTCTTATATGGTAACCGCGGGTACCTGGTTTTGGGTACCCGATAGTAGCCCCCGAGTCCCGCGCGGAACGCTTTGGCGTTGGGCGCGGGAATCCCCCTTTTGCTCGCGACGGCTTCGACCCCGTCCCGCCGTGGAATAGGTGTCTGGTGGGTGCGCGCGAGCGCACCCGCCGGGTGTAGCCCCCGAGATTGGAAGGGAGTGGTACACTCGCTTGCAGGCTTTAAGTCAATCATGGTCTTTGTCATCGTCGGGGCGAGCGAGCCAACGTCCCGGCGGGGGATTGATCATGAGATCCTATTTACCTTATGTGGCTTCGCGCCCTCTTCGTCGTCTGTGAGTTGGCCAGCCGAACTATCCGGGGAGTCCAGTTTTTTCTAGCTTTTGGGCCGGAAATGGGCTTGTCAAGACGCTCTCGGCCCATGTCCGTCGTTATTGGGGCCTCCGTATCCGGCTTCGCCAGCTGGTTTGGCCCAAAACGTTCCGCGGAGGTCGAAAAGGCGTCCCTTCGGCCGTTCGACGGGCGCGAATCTTGGGGCGCCCGTTCGGAGTCACGCGTCTTTGCCCTGGCTTCCACGAGAAGGGAGAGGAGAGGAAAAGACAACACGACGCGTGGAGCGAGAATGGGAAATGGCGCGACGGGTCGTGAGACGCCGCAGCCGTTGGAGGACTTTAAATGATTGCGGTAGTCCTGGCTTTCTGCCTCCCGCATTCTCCACTTCCCCCAATCTTCGAATTTTCGTTGCGCTCGCCGCCGCATTCCGCCACAGTTCTTCAAGATCCGCCTCGATTCTTCGTGATACGCCCCTCTTTCCGCCGCAATCTGCCGTGCCACACCCGCGCCGCCGCTGCTTTCCTCGCCGGTCTCGGCCTAGCGGGGTCCGGTTCGAGTCGCCATGGCGCATGGTGCGTGGATGAGGTCGTTAGTGAGGGAGGAGGATCTGGAGTGGTTGGTGGCGTCCGGACTCCTCGTGCGGCGTATCGAGGTGGAGGAATGGATCGCGCCGACGGGCGCGGCAGAGCCGAATCCTCCCCCCGGGTACGTAGTGTCATTTGTTTCCTTCAACAAGCGCGGATTCGGGACGCCGTCACACTGGTTCATCCGGGGACTTCTCCGTCACTACGGCATTGAGCTTCACCACTTGAACCCCAATTCCATCTTCCACATCGCGACTTTTATCGCGATGTGCGAGGGATATCTAGAAATCGATCCCCAATTCGAGCTTTTCCTCCACTTCATCCATGCCCAACTCCACTTTATGAAGGACTCCGGCGTGCGTGTCCACCCGCCCATGGGGTGCGTGAGCATCCAACTCCGCGATTAGGACAGGACGCTCGAATACATCGAGGCCATGAAGACTTCTTCCAACGCGGGATGGCATGACCAGTGGTTCTATCTCCGTAGCGACCCCTCGGCGCCGCTCCCTGAGTTCACCGAGAGGTACATCGTGGAGAGGCCCACGTCCTGGCACTACGGCATAGGCGACAAG
The DNA here is from genome assembly GCA_007726485.1 of Eragrostis curvula. NCBI lineage: Eukaryota > Viridiplantae > Streptophyta > Magnoliopsida > Poales > Poaceae > Eragrostis > Eragrostis curvula. The sequence continues at coordinate 110,214 of RWGY01000180.1, forward strand.
GGGAGGGCAAGGCACGAGGCGCTTATCTCCTCCGTTACAGAGCTGCGTCACAGGGGCGTGACGGCCATCGGGTGCCTAGCCCTTTGCCACAAACGCCGGGTGTTGCCCATAGCCGGGCGAAGGCTTCGATTGTGGGAGATGGTCCCGGGCTTGGATCTGTCGGGGACCGTCATGGAGGCGGACGGCGAGATTACCAATTCGGAGATCGGGTCTCGTCTGTCCGAAGCGTGCGGCCGGAAGAACCTCTTCTTCGAAGGCGAGAACTTCGTGTATCCCATCGCTGACCATCGTCCCGCCATTCCTGACGACGGGTGTGTCCGACATGTAAGTTTGGGATTTTCGTCCCTCTTTCCACCTCATTCTCTCCTTTTCCTCAGCCCAAGCTTTCCGGTTGCAAATCTCGGCCGGGGGGACTTCCTGAAGACGCCGCGCAGCGAGCCTTGAACCGCGAGGTGAACGAGCGGCAACATCGTAGGAAGCAGGCCGAGAAGGCGAAAAAGCAGGCCCGGCTGCAGAAGGAGGCTTCCAAGCGCAACTGGAGAGGCCAGGAGGGGTCGCAAGAGGATTCCAGGTCGGGGTCGGACCACGGCTCGAATGATGATGGTGAAGACGAAGACGACTCGGAGGGCGAGTCAGAGAGTGACTTGGAGGGTGAGGATGACAACGCCTCTGCCCTCCAGAGCCGTGCCGGGGCAAGCAGCAGCCACCACGGTGACGTGGACCTCCAGCACCCGTCCTCCGACAGGGACTGGTACCAGTTGGAGGGCCGCACTCACCTCGAGGAGTCACAGGAGCACCTAGTGCAGACGGCGACGGGGGATGCTCCGGAGTCCAGGGCGGGCGGTGACAACCGCGACGAGGCGGAGGACGTGACGCCGCGTGCGGCCCCAGCGGCCTCAGGCGGCGAGGTCGCTGCGAGGGCGCCTGCGGTATCCTCAGGCACCCATGTCGCGGCGAGGTCGGAGCCTGCTGCCACCCCGTCGCCCGTCGTCGTCCCGCTGGCGGGGACCCGTGGATTGGATTCCGTGTCCGGCCATAAGCGGGACTGTCCTGATGACTCGGATCCCGCCCTGGATCGGTTTTCGTGCATCCGCCCTAAGGACCGGTGAGTCTCTTCGTTTTCTGTTCATGCATTGTCTCTTCTTTCTTTGGCTGACTTTTCTTTCATCCATTCACAGCGGTTGGGCGGAGGTGGCCTCCCTCGTTTCGCGCCCGCGAAGGTGTTGCGCAAGCAAGCCAAGACGGGGGTCGCGGGAGGTCAAGGCGGCGATGGTCCCATGCCACCGTCGAGTAGTTTGGGCGCGGCGCCGAGCGAGGGCGTCTCCCGTCCCGCCCCTTCGTCCGAGCCCCCGTCCGTGGAGGATGCTGCCGTCGATGCCGGGCGGGCCAAGAGGAGGTCGGACGTCGAGGTACTTCCCCATCCCCCACCTGAGATGGCCTCGCGCATCGTGGCCTCGGCTGCGGCGGCGGCGGCGCATGGTGCCGGCGCCCAGGAACGAGATGCCCAGTGGCCCCGACCCCAGGAGCCTACTAGTGCCATTATTGCGTCGTGTTGGGGCCCCGACTTTGTGGTCAACGCTGAAGGCGTGTCCTTTTCTTCCGGCGCCACTGATTCTGGCATCTTGAAGCGGTGGGAGCGGATGGAGGGAGGCTGTGGCCATGCCTACTGGGACGTGCACGCGGCCCATGGCGCTCTGGGGTCGGCCCTCCGGGCGATGGACTCCGTGCGGGTCCCCTTCGAGGTCTGGCCATTTTCTTCCCGACTCCCATTCTCTTGGTTATCGTTTCTCGTTTCTTCTGGGTGTCGACTCCTCAGTTCACGTTTGGGTGCAGGCTGTGTTGTTGAACAGCAAGGAGAAGTCGCATCAGCTGCGGCTTCAGCAAGAGCAACTGGAGAAGCAGAGTTCCGACCTCGAGGCCACCGTTCGTCGCGCCGATGAGGCGGAGAAGGCGCTCGCTGCCATGCGCAAGGAGGTCGAGGCGCTCCAACAGCGCGTTGCGGATGCTGAGTCTTCGGCGGCAGCCTCGAAGAAGCGGGCTGAGGCGGCCGAGAAGTTGGCGGAGGCCTCCGCCTCTCAGGCGGATGTGGAGCAGAAGAGGAAGGAAGCCGCCGAGGCTTCCCTCGCCGGCCTTGTCGACGAGGGGGTCGGCCTCAAGAAAAGATGTGCCGGTGAGCGATTTGCACTTGCTCTTCCTTTCCTGTTTTCGTCAGCTTCTTATCCCTGGACCTTTCTTGTTTAGATCTCGAGGAGAAATTATAGGAGTCGCAGGCTTTGGTGGAGCACCTTGAACGCCTTCGCCTCGATCTTGTCTACTCGTGCGCCAGGGTCAGGATGAAGATGACGGGTGAGCCCAGCGAGCCGGCACAGTAGGTGCTTGACCTGCCGCTCCATGTGAGGGCCCTGGAGGAGAGGGCGATGGGGACCGGCATCTGTCTGACCCTCACCGTCTTCCGCTCCCATTTCGATGCCGCGCGCGAGGTGGAAGTGATGGCTGAGGGTTTCGCCGAGGGGAATTCTCCTGCGGAGCTGGCGGCGCTAGAGCGGGAGGTGCTTCCCAGCATCGAACGCCTCCTGAAGGAGTACAAGAATGAGTATCTTCCGCTTCGCGCCGAGGAAGATTTTCTTCCGCCCCGCACTCTACCTGCTGAAGAAGGACAGAAGGAGTAGTGATTAGGTTGTGTAGAGCCCCCGAGGGCTTTTTGTTTTACTTTTGTTATGGACAAAAACAATGTAAGGGTTGTGAACATGCGGTGCATGTCGTTAACGCTGTTAATTTCGTTTTAATCCCTTGCTTGCGCCACGATCACTTGCTTTTTTGATTTCAAGTGTTGGAGCTTTCGGTTCGAGACCCGTGCTGCTGGTTTGAGCCGTCCTTAGCCGCTGGGGCGTCAGGTGCCCTTGAACCGAGCAGTCGGGTTCGAGGCCTTGGCTCCTTACTCGTCATCTCGAAGCAATAATGTGTGCATGAGGGAGTCGGAACACGTGCCCTTTGCACAGAAGGCTGGACCTGACCCCTGGCGAAATTGCGTTGTTCTCGCCGGGGCGTTGCTGTTCTGTGCTTGGGGACTCGCGTGGTGTTGCCACCGCACCCGCCGGGTGGAGCCCCCATGTGGGGGGTCGAACCTAGCGGCTGCCCTAATTTGTGTGATTTCGATAAGGAAAGGAGAACCTACTTCGCATAAGTGAAAAAAGGAATCTTTAAAAAAGAAGGACTTAGGGATAGAAGCCACGTAGCTGTTCGATGTTCCACGCGTTCTTGATCTGCTGGCCTTCCGAGTCCATCAGCTTGTAGGCCCTGGGTCAGAGCACTTCAGAGATGATGAATGGTCCCTCCCAGGGCGGAGAGAGCTTGTGCCGGTCCTTGTTGCTTTGCACGAGTCAGAGGACGAGGTCGCCCACACTGAATGTTCGCCCGCGGACACGTCGTCCGTGATACCGTCGCAGCGCTTGCTGGTATTTTGTCGTGTGCAGGAGGGCGACCTCTCGATCCTCGTCGATTTGGTCGAGCGCGTCTTCAAGGAACCGCTTGTTGTTCTCTTCTTTGAAGGCTTTGACCCGAGGGGATCCGTACTCAAGGTCGGTTGGCAGCACCGCCTCGGCCCCGTACAACATGAAAAAGGGAGTGTGTCTGGTTGCTCGACTCGGGGTCATGCGGAGACTCCAGAGCATTGAGGGGAGCTCTTGCACCCATCGGCCGACACAATCCATCAGCTTGTTGAAAATTCTGGGCTTGAGTCCTTAGAGGATCATGCCATTGGTGCGTTCGACCTGCCCGTTCGTTCGGGGGTGCGCCACGGCTGCCCAATCGACTCTAATGTTGTAGTCGTCACAAAATTCCAAGAACTTCTTCCCGGTGAACTGCGTGCCGTTGTCTGTGATGATGGAGTTCGGGACTCCAAAACGGTGAACGATGTCTCGAAAGAAGGCTACTGCTTCTGCGGATCTTATTTTGGTGAGAGGTCGGGCCTCAATCCACTTCGAAAACTTATCCACCGCCACGAGCAAGTGGGTGTAGCCCCCGGGTGCTTTCTTCAGGGGGCCAACTAAGTCGAGCCCCCATACGACGAATGGCCATGTTAGGGGGATCGTTTGCAGAGCCTGTGCCGACAAATGGGTTTGACGTGCGTAAAATTGGCACCCTTCGCAGGTGCGCACTATTTCCTCCGCGTCCCTGACCGCTGTCGGCCAGTAGAAACCGTGCCGGAAAGCGTTGCCAACAGGGCTGTGGGGTGCCGCGTGGTGTATCCCGCAATAACTGCCTCCCGTAGTCGAGGGGGATGCAGCGTTGCAGGACGCCAGAATGCCCTTTCTTGAAAAGTTCTCCTCCCACGATGACAAATGACTTGGCTCGGTGCGTGACACGCTTTGCCTCGGTCGAGTCAGGAGGAAGTTGTTCCCTCAGCAGATAGTCGAAGAAGGGGCGCATCCAATCGTTGGGCGGGGGGTCGGGATCCGAGTCCCGATCTCCATCATCCTCGTCCGTCCCGGCGACGACGAAGATGGCTCGGCTTTCCCTTTCGGTCGAGGGCTCGCCAGGGGTCAGGCCCTGATTCGACTCTGGCTGCTTGGCCTCAGCCCCCGAGTGCTCATCGGGTGGCTCCTTAATGGAAGGCATGCTAAGGTCGCTGGCAAATATTCCGGATGGGACCGGCTCCCGGTTAGAGGCCAATTTGGCCAGAATGTCGGCGACCTCATTTTGCAGTCGTGGCAAGTGCGAGATCTCGAAGCCGTCGAATTTTTCTTGGAGACGGTGCACCTCGTTGCGGACCTGGTCCATGACAAGCTGCGAGTCTCCGAATATTTCGAGCCTCCTGACTCCGAGCTCGATCGCGGCTTTGACACCGTTTACGAGGGCCTCGTACTCGGCGATGTTGTGAGAGGCCGGGAAATTGAGTCAGACGGCGTACCTCATCCGCACCTTGAGAGGCGAGACGAGCACCCATCCTCCCCAGGCTCCCTTTTTCGTGAGGGAGCCATCGAAATACATCTTCCAACACTCCTGGTCGACCAGAGCAGTTGGGAGCTGCACCTCGGTCCACTCGGCAATGAATTCCGTGAGCGCGTGTGACTTGATCGCCGTCTGGGGGACGAACTCAAGGTCCTGCCCCATGAGCTCGATTGCCCATTTTGCGATTTTGTTCGCCGACTCCTTGTTTCTGAGGACCTCGCCGAGGGGGAAAGAGGTCACGACGGCCACATGGTGGGTGTTGAAATAATGCCGCAGCTTTCGTCGGGTGATGACGACGGCATAGAGCATCTTCTGGATTTGGATCCAGCGCGTTTTGGTATCGGACAGAACCTCACTTATGAAGTATACCGGCCTCTGTACTTTCAGCGCGTGCCCTGGTTCACTCCGCTCCACGACCACCAGCGCCGTGCTCACCACCTACGTGGTGGCAGAGATGTAGAGCAGGAGAGTCTCCCCCGGGGTCGGGGCAGTTAGGATCGGAGGATTAGTGAGGGAGTACTTGAGTCCGTACAATGCCTCTTGCGCTTCCGGTGTCCACTCGAAGTGGTCGGATTTCTTCAAGAGACGGTACAAAGGTAGCCCTCGCTCTTCGAGTCGCGAGATGAATCGGCTGAGCGCCGCGAGGCAGCCCATGACTCGCTGGACGCCCTTCACGTTTTGGATCGGCCCCATCTTGAGGATGGCATCGATCTTCTCGGGATTAGCCTCGATGCCTCGCTTGGACACACAAAAACCGAGGAGCATGCCCTTGGGGACACCGAACACACACTTTTTCGGGTTCAACTTGACCCCGTTTGCCCTCAGCCTGTCGAAGACTTTGGCGAGGTCGGACACCAGATCGTCGGTGCGTTTGGACTTGACTACGATGTTGTCCACGTATGCCCCTACGACCTCTCTGATGAGGTCTCCGAAACATTTGATCATACAATGTTGGTAGGTTGCACCAGCGTTTTTAAGCCCGAAAGGCATGGTGACGTTACAGTACACACCAAAAGGGGTTATGAAAGACGTGGCGAGTTGGTCCGACTCTTTCATCAGGATCTGATGGTACCCCGAGTAGGCGTCGAGAAAACAGAGGGTTTCGCACCCTGCTGTCGAGTCTACAATTTGGTCGATGCGCGGCAAAGGAAACGGATCCTTTGGGCACGCCTTATAGAGATTCGTGTAGTCAACACACATCCTCCACTTCCCATTTTTCTTACGTACTAGTACAGGATTAGCTAACCAGTCTGGATGATATACTTCTTTAATAAAGCCTGCTGCTAGAAGTTTAGCTATTTCCTCACCGATGACCTTGTGCTTTTCCTTGTCAAAGCGTCGGAGGTGTTGCTTGACGGGTCGGGAGCCCGGCTTGATGCAGAGGGAGTGCTCGGCGACGTTCCTGAGGATGCCCGGCATGTCGGAGGGCTTCCACGCGAATATATGTTGATTGGCGAGGAGGAAGTCGGCGAGCTCGCTTTCCTATTTGTCGGAGAGGTTGGCCCCGATCATCACCACCTTACTGTTGGGGTCGGAAGGTTGAGCGGGATCGGCTTGACGTCGCTATCGGGGTCGATGGAGCCCGTCCACTTCTTCGCGTCCGGTGCGTCCCTCTCCTCCACCTGGTTCACCGTCGGGAGGTCCTCTTTGTTGGCCAGCACGGTCGCGAGGTTGCAGTTCTCGAGGTCATGAACAAACGTGCTAACGGTGATGACCCCCTTGGGTCCCGGCATCTTCAGCTTGAGATAAGTGTAGTTCGGGACCGCCATGAACTTGGCGTAGCACGGTCGACCCAGCACGGCTTGATACGCGCCCGAGAAATCCGCGACCTCGAAGGTGAGGGTCTCGGTGCGGAAGTTTTTGGGCGTGCCGAAGGTCACGGGGAGGTCGATCTGCCCGAGAGGGACCACCTGCCTCCCCGGGACGATTCCGTGGAAAGGGGCCCCCGTGGGTCGGATCCGCTTGCGGTCGATCCCCATAGCGTCGAGAGTCTCGGCGTAGAGGATGTTGAGGCCACTTCCCCCGTCCATGAGGACTTTGGTGACTCTTGTCGACGCGACGATGGGGTCGACCACCAACGGGTAGTGTCCTGGCCGGTGGACTCGGTCGGGATGGTCGGAGAGGTCGAAGGTGACCGCGGTGCTCGACCACTTGAGGAACTCCAGGGTCGCAGGCTCCGCGGCATACACCTCTCGCCGCTCCACCTTCTGCTGGCGCTTGGGCAGGCAGGCGTCGAGTCCTCCGAAGATCATGAGGACCGCGTTGGTCTCAGGGAACGGACCGCCAGGTTCCTTGTCGCCCTCTCCCCCCTTGGGGTCGGATGACTTCGCGTCATTCTTCTTGAGCCCCTCGTTGAAGAACTTGCGCATGAGGCCACCGTCCTTGTACAGGTGCTTCACGGGAAACGGGTGGTTCGGACACGGCCCATCGAGCAACTTCTCGAAGTGGTCAGGCGCGCCTTCGGTTGTGGCCTTCGGCTTTGGCTTGCGCTCGATTGCCGCCACCAGCAAGGCCTCTTGCCGAAGGGGATTGCCCTTCTTCTTCTTCTTTTTCCCCGGCTGGGCGAGGCCTCTTGCGTCCGAGCTTGTGGACCAATGACTTGTTTCTGGTTCCGGTGAGGAAAGCGCTGATAGCGTCGGTGTCGGCGACGTTGGGGAGAGAGTTGCGCATCCGAGAGAAGCGCCGGATGTACTCTCGCACTGACTCGTCGGGCTTCTGCTTGCAGCTGCAGAGATCCCAGGAGTTCCCGAGGCGTTCGTACGTCCCCTGAAAGTTCCCCTCAAAGATCTCCTTGAGGTCCTCCCAGTTTTGGATGCACCCTTTCGGGAGGTGCTCCAACCATGCCCGGGTCGAGTCGGCGAGGTAGAGTGGTATGTTGCGGATGATGAAGAAGTCGTCGTCTGCGCCACCGGCATGGCATGCCAGCCGGTAGTCTTCCAGCCACGTTGCTGGCTTGGAGTCGCCGGAGTATTTGGTGACGTTGCTGGGCGCGCGGTATCGCTGAGGGACCGGTGCGCGCAAGATGTCTTCCCCGAACGCCCGAGGACCCGTGGGCGGCGGGCTCGGAGTTCGGTCCTCCTCGGGGTCGTACCGGCCGTCTCGCCACGCGGTGTACCCGTGGTTGACCGGCCGGTTCTGTTGGCCTTGCCCTTGCTCGTGCCGGCGTGACTCGAGCAGCACGCGGGCATCTTTGATGTTCCCGATGCGCTGGCGGATAGGTGGCAGGTTCCGCCCTCCTCCGACGGGAGGAGTTTGTTGGACCGAGGCCTTGCCGTCCAGGTCACCCGCGGCCGGCGAGTCGGAGCTATGTCCCCGTCGCCGAGACAGGGAGCTCTCCGCTTGCTGGTCAGCCGCGAGGCGGAGTAGGCTTTCGAGCTCCTTGCGGTCCTGCTGCTCCTTCAGGGTCGTAGGCGGCTGCATCCGTTGTAGAAGCGCCGCCGTGGCCGTGATGTTCTGGCTAGCCCACGGGAAGCGCGGGAGTGCCACCTCTGCATCGTCAACGATCTGCTGCTGAACCAACCGAGCCCTGGCGCGCGCCTGACTCCGACGCTGCGCCAGCTCCTGCTTGATGGCCTCGCGCTACTGTCGGAGGATCTGCTCGTGGTCCTGCAGCTCTCGCTCGCGCGCAAGAAGGTGCCGGACGTCATTGTCGTGGACCGCGGCGTCGTCCGCCTCCGCCATCACGACATCGCGGTTTACGCCCGCGTTTCCCACCTGAGCCTGCGGTGCGGGGTGAGGGACGTGCTGAATCCCAGTCGGGACAACGAGGACCGACGGGGGTTGGGCTCCCACCGGGTCGACATCGTGGTCGTCGCCGTTCTCGGCGTCGCCCTCCTCTTCGTCACCATTGCCGAGGTCCTCCATGTCGCCCTCGGCGCCGACCATGCAGCACTCGCGCGCGGGGTCATAGGCGCCAAAGCTGAAGCACTCGCTGAGGAGGTTGGAACCGGAGTTGGAGTCGGAGGACGGGGCGTGAACACCGGGCTATCCCTCTTCCGTGGGAGGAAAGGAAGAAAGGACGATCGGGTCGCGTTGTACTGCCTCCGCCGTGGACGGTCCCGTCCATGCCGTTGACGGGAGGCAGCGAATGAGCTCGAGCTCGAATCGGTTTGCAACGTTGCAAAGCCCGTGAGGGAGGGAGACGTTCGGCCGCCAGAAGTCGGATTCCGGTGGAAGGTGCCCCCACCCCTCGAGCTGCACCAAGACGTTCGCTAGCGCGTAGAAGACGCGCCGGCAATCGGACACGCGCGGCTCGAGCCCGAGATAAGCCTCGATGCGGCAAGGGAGACCGCTGCGTCCCCGTTCGCGGGGAAGAATGGCGTTTGCTATCACCATTCCCAGAGCTGCGGGCGGCGAGCGTGTCCGTGCCACCTGCAAAGATGGCGGGTCGCGACGCCGACCTCCATTGTTCCCGGCAGCGCGGCGAGGACGCCCTCGCGCCGGGACTCCGTGCGCTAGATGGACGGTGACCAAATGGTTGAGCCATCTCATCATGTCACGCAGTGTTAGGGGAAGCTCGTTGAGCCGCCCCCAGAACTCCTCCTCTGGTGGGTACGGGGGCCAACCATGAAGCTGCGCCGCCGCAGTGGCGGTACTCATAGGGCTGCGGATTCGGGCCGAAGTGCGCCTCCAAGCGCACCTCGTGGTCGGCGCCGTCCATGCCTCGGGCTAGCCGAGGACGCATGGCGAGAGGTCCCCACCCAAAGAGGGGCGGGTAGTCCAGCATCAGCTGCAGGCGGCCGGTGTGATCGGCCTCGACATCCAGGGTGCCGAAGGGGATGACCTGGTGCGGAGGAAAAAGCGGAGCGGGCAAGAGCCCACTGTCCCCCAAGTTCGTGACGCCGCGAGCCGCACTGCGGCGCGGCGCGCGGACGCCACACGACGACGAAGCCGTCACCATCGCCAGCGACAAGGATCGCAACCGTCGCACGCAGAGGTCCCCTACCTGGCGCGCCAACTGTTGGCGTTGGGAAATCTGGCCGACGAGTAAATTTAGACTACGCGCTAGGTTGCTTTGTGGAGATTGGGTTGAGATGAGGGTTTAGACTGGTTCGGGCGATCGAGGCCCTACGTCTAGTGTGTTGTTCGTGGTTCGTGTTGCTCGTAGTAGGGGATTACAAGCTTGGCGAGAGAGGGAGAAGCTCCCAAGTCTCTGTGAGTTCTTGTTCCTCGTCCTTGCATGCGTAGCAAGAGCGAGGAGAGTGCGTTGTGTGTTGTGCGGTCCCCCAGCTGCGAGTCAAGTCTGCCCGTTTATCTGTCAGGGGAGAGTTTGACTGTACAAGGATGGAGGAAAGAAGAAAAAGAAAAGAAAGGGAAAAGAAGATCTTGAGATTTCGTTCTGGTAGGGCCCCCCCTCGGCGTAGGTTGGCGGCTCGTTGTAGGCAGGCGGCCGGGCAGGAGCTGGTGCCTCCTTCCTTGGCGCTGTTGTCCACGGGTGATGATGATGCCGGTCACTGTTCCACCGCGGTGAGGGTGTCCGAGTCCTGTTCACGTATTGTTCGTCCTGTAGAAATACGGCCGGTGCTGTTGCCACGCGGAGACGGTCTTGACTGCTTTCCGAACGCCCCTGCGGGACGTGCGGGACTTGCGGTGCACGTCGTCGCAGGACGCCCACTTGCGTCTCATTTAATGCGCTCCACCAGCTCGGCCCCGACTCCCATCCGTCTGGCCCCTCGATCGGGCTCGGGGTCGGACGCCTGGGGTCGGCCGAGGCGGAGAGTTTCCCGACCCCTCGAGGGTTGGGGAGGCAGTCGAGGGAGCGGGGCTGCTTCGGCCCGTCCGGCCTTGCTTTGGGTACCCGACAATCCCCGGATGCGAGAATACAGGCATTGGACAATCCATGGATCAGAACGAGAATGCAAGGGACAATCCCCAGTTGCGATAACCCCAGGCCGGGGAATCCCGGGTTGTGCGTGGATTAAGTGAAGGTTGCGATTTCTAGTCTTCTACCATGTTTGACCACTGAATCCTATGCATCAATCTAACTGGAATACTGCTTCGACTTCTCTCTCTATTAAGGCATACTACTACAATCTAACTGCAATACTGCACTGTACTTCAAGACAACTGTGAATGGACCAAATTGGTGTGAACGGGCCGAACTGGTCGGAACAGACCAAACTAGTCATGACCAACCGCATCAATTGTGGCGCGGTTTGTTCCCTTCATGCGGTGCGGTTTGTTCTCTTCCCGCCGCACTCGTCGCAGAAGTTGCAGAAGTCACAGAAGTCGCATATTCGTTCCAACAAATCGCCACACCCGCCTGACGCCTAAAATTCCCATTGCCACAATCGCCAATGGAGCCCACGCCGGAGAGGTTGCTCGCTGGTGGATTGTTGGGCCTTCCCTCGGAGTTGGGAGGCAAAATCATCGAACGCATTGACGGCGTCGACGCAAAATCCATGGTTCCGTCCCTTTGCTGCTGTCGTCTCACCCACCGGAAGATGATTTTGATTCTGAGATCGATGTACAGCAGTCCGACGGCACATTTGGGCTTCATGACAAATCCAACGGTATGTCTTATAGATGCCATGTCGTGGTTGATTGGATCGACGGGAAGGATGACTGGCTTGTCGAGATGAACACAATCAACCACGTGTTGCACATTTATTTGTTTCAACCCTTGAGCGGTGAAAGACGTCCTCTGCCACTCACTAAAAGGAACAGAGGTACTTTCGACGAAGAATATTATTTTCGTAAAATTCTGTACTGTATTTTATACAAAATTATTCTGTTATACCGTTGAATTGTTATTTTTGTTACAGAAGATCGTTGGCCGGCAATGAACAGCATGGTAGTCGAAATCGAAGACACCTTTTATCATCTCGAATGAGTTGTACTTTGCCGCACTCCGGACGAAGACGAAGGGTTCTTTGCTGTGGGAATTTTAAATGACGGCCATTTGGCCTTCATGTCTCAGGGAAGTAATGTTTGGACCCTGCTCAAACCCCCCAAGGCGCATGTACTATTTCCCTATATGGATGTTGTGCTCATGGACCGTAACATCATTGTCGCGGTGGACCGATATGGCGACCTCTTTCGCTGGAACGTAGACACCCTAGATGTCATTGCAAATATGATGGTTGGGCCTATTGATGTTGGTGATAACAACATGGACCCCAGGGCCGCGTTCTACCTTGCTGAGCATAATGGCCTCCTTGTTATTGTGTGTGCTCATGGCCGATATACTGATTGTAACTTTGGGTCAAGAGTTACTTTGAATCGTCAATGCAATTTCATTTGTGCTGATCGTGTTGAAGCAAAAATTTATGACCCGGACCTGGACGTATGGTTGACAAAGGAATTTATCTTTGAAAGCGGGGACTCGTTGTTTCTTGGCCTGAACTACCCGTTCTTCTTCAAGGTAACCATAGTATTTGGCAAAAGTTTATTTATTTGTTTGTGATGAACTACGGATTTCTTCTAACTATGTTTTTTTAAGGTTCCGCCAACATTTGAAAAGATCAGGGGAGATCATGTGTATTTGGCTGACATCAACAACGAGTCGACGATTGGAATTGATATCAACTCAGGCGCAACCCATTTCATTGAATTCCCAGTTGTCCAGCGCAATGTGCGCCAACCGATTTGGTTTCTCCCCACCACCGACTTCAATGCCCTCGAGTTTGCTAAACTCCGGCACAACAGTGCTAAGTAAATTAATATGTGGCCTCATTGTAACTTGAATAATATTGTTGATGAAGCTTGGAGTTTATGAAACTTGAAAAATATTGTCATTGTAACTTGGAGTATATGTAATTTAATGTTCTACTGTCCATGCATTGTTCCGATGAACATGGTTAAATGAAGTCCATTAACTTGAGTTTGTATAAAGTGACTATGACGAGTTTCCTTATATCAACAAAAGAATTACTATTCTTCTATGGAGCATATTCTATCCTCACTTTGTTTCAGCGCAAAGGTCTACAATTTTGCTTCAGCGCGCGCTACCCTTGGACGTGATTGAGAATGCAGACGGGGACAATCCCGGGATGCGAGAATGCTGGCACGGAAAATCCCTTGTTTTCGTTGTTTAAACACGACACGACACGTCGTTGCGATAGCATCCGTACTGGCAATCTGATACGAGAATGCTGGCGATGAAAAATCCCCTGTTGTCGTTGTTTAATGTTTAAACACAACACGATCTCTCTCTCTCTCTCTCTTAGCTAACTCTTACAATTGTTTATTGAAGAAAAGGAAGAGAGAAAAGATTGCTAACTCTTCCTTAAGAGGCAGTCTATAGCATTTACTGAGCTATTGACATGCGGGACCGGCCATTATCTTAGAGTCGACATGAACGAGAATGTACTGAGCTATTGGCAGGGGACAATCCCAGGGATCAGAACGAGAATGTAGGCACGGGACAATCCCAGAGGATGCGTGGATTATCGTATCGAAGGAATTTATGTGAAGGTTGCGACTTCTAGTCTTCTACTACCATGTTTGACCACTGAATCCTATGCATCACGCCACAACTCGAGCAATCTCTATCGCTTTCTTCTTATCCCCCGGACCTATAAATACCGGCAAAGCGAAATATTCTCTAATCTCTTGACCTTCTTTCTAATGGCCTCCTCTGCTTCTTCTATTTCCATCGTAATGTCTACTTCCATCTCCATGGTGGACCCGCTCAGGCTGCCATGGCCAGACTTCTCCCACCCACATCCTGGCTACCACCAGGCGACTCAAAGTGAATTTCTAGAGATCTCGTATATGGTTGCACTGCGGATTTCTGGAGATCTCGTATGAGATCTCCAGAACATTTCTGCATCTTCTACTTCTTGCCCACCTTCTTCTTTTTCTTCCCTGTCATCTTCTTCTTCCCCATCCTCCCGATGGCAGTGGCAATCCAGAGATGCATCTGGTCGTTTCTTCAGGGGAATCTGAGTCGTCACGATGTCGCCCTGAAGAATGGGATGTTGACGACGATGATGCTGAGGAGGAAGCGGAAGAGGTAAATGGCCGTCGACGGATGATATGCTGATGATGCAGCAGGCATTGCCCGTCTTGCAGTGAGATTGATGAGGAGAGTTTGGACTATTAAATCTGTTTATTCAACTCATTTTATTCTTTTTTTTCTGAGATGATACTCTTGTCATAATAGTCTGACTGTTAAATCTATTTATGCTTGTCTTCTAGCTTGCCTTGTAATCTTTTCCATATAATGAAATATATTTATATTTGTAGTCGAGACGTTTTTTATCCGAGAACTAATCGTCAGCCGACTGAAACAAAAAACGATTCGTTTAGTCGATCTTCTTATTAGCCGCTGGATGGGAGATCGAATGGTTCAAACGTCGTCTTCAACCTCCGATCCTCTCCAGCACCCCACAGAAATGAGTGCTTGCTCTCCTAATCCTAAGTAACCTCCACGCTCCCCTGTCTGCGCCCCTCCACTGGACCTCGCCGGAGTTGAGCATCGACTGAGAGAGTGAAAGGAACCGGCCCAAATTTTGGGGCAGATAGTCAACCGATTAGTGACAAACCGGCCCAAATTTTGGGGGAGGGTTCCCCCTAACGTGAGCCAGGGTCACTGACCCGTGGGCCCACCAGACTTTTGGCCTCCTGCTCAAACTGGCTGCTGGGCAGCGCGCGCTGGGCATTCGAATTTCGTTCGCGGATGGGCGAAACAGGGAAATGTCGGTTTTGTGCCTGTCGTCCCGAACGCTTTCATGTCTCAGCGAAGGGTATTTTGGGAAAGTATCTCCAGCAACTCTTAAAATATCCCCATCCTTCTCCTGGACAGATCCATCCCCTAGTTCAAAAAAAAGAGAGAAAAAAAGCAGAGCCATCCCCAGTCCCCAACTCTTTTTCCCGTCGCACCATTGCTGCGATCCCCAATCCCCCCGTCGTTTGCCGCCCCGTACTCCCTGGTCGCCCATTCCCGACTCTCCTCGCTGTTTCTCTCGGCCCCCTTTTTCCCGGAGCGAAACCACCGATGGCTCGTCTTCCTCGCAAGACTCCGACGACACCAGTGGCGAAGTCGAGACTGAAGCGGAAGCATGAAGGTACTTGTTTTCTTTGTTTCGTAGGCACAAGCGAAACACTTGATACTCGTTTAGGTCATCTGTGATTGTTTGTGGGAAGCGGTGAGTGCTGTGCAATGCTGAGTTCATAAGTATGTAGCTTGGGTTCGTTTTGTTGAGCTCCAGATCCAGAAAAAATTACGGATCTGGAGCGGCGATCTGTGGTTGCCTGATGTCGCCACTTTGATGTTGTTTTGGACTTAAAAACGTAGGTTCAATTACTTCATTGCAACCATGATGATAATCTGTATTTACTTGAGTAGTATACTATTATTTTAAGCTTATTACCCAAAGAGTACAGATCTAAACCTGATGATTATGCTTATGTATTCATCAAAATGCACTGCAACCCCAAATAAAGCTTATTGCACAGTACAGCTACATACTTTGATTACATTCATTTGACTTCGCTTCTATTTGCATGTGGAAGGAACAACAATTAAAGGAGACCTACCAGCCGAAGACCTGTTAGAGATGCAGTCAAGCCCCTTCCAGAAGGTATCACAACGTTAAATTGCATCAATTTTATATCTTATGAACAATGTTAATGGCTTCTTTCAATGTAAAGCATACTCTATCAGATCACCTCATCTTACCATAATGCACCATGTGCAGGAAAAGCGTGTGACAATGCAACAGAAGAGTGAGGAGGTCGAATCGACAGGGTCTCAGTGCTACATCTCTGTGGTAAAATGCTAAAGGAACGATGCCTCAGATAACCAATCACGAAAGCTCCATTTTGTTTGTCGTTGCAAGCTTACCGTTTACATTTTTGTTCGTATCTTTCCAGAAGAAAGAAATGCAACGGGCTACGGAGGTGACCGGATCTGACACTTTTGAGGGTAACCAGGAACCTTTTGTAAGTCCTTGTCCCATACTCCCATTTTATCTCATCTTGCACATTTGGTACACTGCAGGCAGTCTTAGTACATGATTGAAATCTGAGTTGACGCCCTTTATTTGCCAGGATGTTGATAAGTTACCCTCCATCATGCGCTTGGACCGTATAATACAAGAGTGGGCAACGTTGCAGGAGGAGTTAAAAGAAGTAGCTACAGCAGTGGAATCTAATTGCGATGAGATTGAACGGATGAACAACCATTAGCTTGCCGGGAGGCGGAGGATGGAGAAGCAAACTGAAGCTGCCAATGCCCGCTTGATGGAACTGCTGAACCTCCGTCACCGGTGACTGGAGTCCTGGACAAACTGCATACTGAAATCTTAAGTATGCTCTCGTTACCCTTTGGTCGTGCGATGGATGTAATTATGTTAGTTGTTATTTGGGATTATGCCTCGCGGCACATGTTAATGAACCGTCAATAAGAAGCTTGTATATATATTCTGTCATTTCTGTTATGTCATCTGTGTAACATCCATTCCAATATAAATGAGTTTTGGGATTGTAATTGGGCAAAGAAATGGGTTAGCAGCAAAATGGCAACCCGGCCCAGCTGTTGTACGAACGGAAACAAATTATGTGTATGGGCTATAAACACAACGGCCCAATAATACGCTGGGGTTGAAACAAATTGTGACGAAATGCGCACTGACATGTGGGCCCGGCCCATTCAAGCCCACTTCTAAACAGTATCAAACGGCCCACCATTGGTGGGACCCACCATCAGTACTGGCCCTACGTGTCAGCTGAAACAGTAACAAAACGGCCCACTTTTGTGTGGGACCCACCATATTTGTTGGGCCTACATGCTGCTGAAACAGTAACAAAACGGCTCAGCTAAAATTAGGCCGTTAGTGGACCAAATCGCGATTTATGACGAAAATGGGCGATGCCATGTCAGCAGCCACGTCGGATCGCCATCCGACGTGGCCAGTGGCTAGGTTCGGCTCAGTTTATGACGAATGAGGAACCGTCACCATCCTGTGGTCTGTGTCTAAAAAAGGTCATAAATCACGACTGACCACGCTCGACTGCTGACGGACCCTAAAAGGCCATAAATCGCGATTTATGACAAAAAATTCGTCACTACAAGCAGTCGGTGACGCGTTTAAAACGTCACTAATCAGCATATCTGTTCTAGTGCTAGTGTGTTTCAGAAAATTGTTGCATAGATAATGAAATTTTAGGTAAAAGAGAAAAGTCCGTTGACGTCATTCTTCAGCTCATATTTCTGAAGTTGTTCCAAATATTGCTTCTCATTATTCTTCCAAAGAGTCTAACAGTTCATCTATTAAATTTGGCTCTATTACTATCAATTTAAATGAGGAGAAGCAACATACTTTATCTGATGGAAAGTCTAGGAAATATAATTTCATTGGTGGTGATCTCAAGGCTAAATATGTGCAGAATATTCCGTCAAAGCCGAGGATGGCTTTGATTCAAGGGAGAGAGGATGATGAGGCCGTGGCTCCTCGTGTATTTTCAGCTGGTATTGCTGAAAGTGATTTGCATTACTATGGTGAATTATTCTGTTACATTTGGTTCCTTTCTACCTGGTGGTGATTTGCATTATTGGTGCAAGAATAAATTTAAAGGAGCTGAGCTATTAAGCAATGAGCATAATCAAGCATGGAGAAGGAAGAAATATTTTGTTGTAGGTTCCATGGTGGTGGAGATCAAGGAAAATCTAACGTGACCTGCACATGCATGTACGGCTTCAAGCTATCACGTTAATTGGGTCAGATTCCTAATTACTAGCATTAGTCAGCTTGCCGTCATATTTTAAGTTTTCTTATTAGCATGTTTGAGGCACGCAGGCCTTGGGCCTTGTCTAGTTTGGCACTTCTGCTTTGAGTCGGACTTAGTTCCATTGGCTGGCCTGTGCACCGCATATAGCAAGGGCAGTGCCCATGTAATTGGATTAGGTTTTGTTGATCGGTGTTTTCCCTGTTGAGGTCTCCTCCAGAATTAGGGAACGCGCCGCCATCTCCTCTATCGTGAGGACGACTGCCGATCCAAATAAAGGATGGTGGTGAGATCGTGATCAAGCTATTGCCTGGCCACGTCTCGGATCCCTGCTGGTATCCCGTTCTTCTAATCCCACACCTAATGGTCATCGAAAATGCCATTCAGGCGAGCGCGCCGCCGCTCTCCGGCGTCGTCTCCGGTGAGCACACCGGAGACTGCAAAGCCACAGGTGTGGCTACATCAGATCCCATGTGGCTAACCCTGTGGCCTGTCATTCGTTTTCGCACGTGAGTGGCTGGATCACTTTGTGGCCAACCTGGATCTGATGTGGCCCTGTTCATGTGGCCGTCTTTGTGGCCCAGATCTGATTGGTCGCGCCCATTTTCAAACCTTTCCCAATTTAGTTAATTTCCAAAAATTTCCTGAAATTGGAAAATGCATAGTAATTCACTCACAGCTCAGAAAATTGCAAAACCAATTTTGTTAGCTTTCATGTACTCTGTTCTGTCCAGATAAAATGTCAAATCTTTTAATGCACTTTATCTTTCTTCTGTATAATTACCAATGTGCAGAAAATGTTTAATTCATAACAAATTATCTGTTGCTCAATAAATCATGAAGTCTTGCATGCTTGTTAAGTTACTGTTAACAAACTTACAGACATTTTTCTACTATTGTATCCTGTTAAATTATTTTTATTATGATTTAAATATTGTTCTGCAATGTTTAAATTGTTATAAATAATCTATATAATCAATAAATGCCACCGAACCTAAATTAAAGTTTGAAATACATTAAACTAATTAATCAACTTAAGTTAGTTTTAGTAGTTAACTTAAACAAGAGTCAATGAAGGAAATACTTCAGACAAAAGTAATTAAAAAAGTTAATAACTCTTCTAATACAATGTAAATGACTGTCCCATCAAGTAATTAAGTCTTGATTGCATCATACTATTGCATCTAACATGCATTATTTTCTTTGTCATGACGTGTAGTGACAGAGGAGACTCCGGAGCAGCAGACTGACCTTTCCGCTGACCCAGCTAGCTTAGTTCCTGAGCCAGGCAAGCCCCGGGGCATGCCTACCTTGTTACAATTTTTATTTTCTCACTTGATTGAGGGTTAGAACTGATTGTGAATTAGGTTTATTAGGAAGGTTGTCCGCGTGCGAGGGAAAGAGGAAAGGGAGGTGCGCAAGAGAGAGGGCGCTGCGGTGATGCTCACCTCGGGCGCGTCTTGGCCGGAGGGCAACGGAGGGCGGTCAGAGCCGGAGGGGAAGACGGCGACGAGGAGCTCGTCGCGGATCTCCTCGCTCGGGCTTCGGCTGGGCGAACGAGAGGTAGGATGAGGGAGAGTAGGTCTCGGGGAAGCTTGAGGGCGAGGAAAGGGGAAGGGAGTGTGCTTCCGCGGCGGCCGAGAGCTCGTCGGAGGAGGGGTCGAAGGAGGGAGGAGCGAGAGAAGGAATGGGGAAGAATGAGCTCGGGGAAAGGAGAGGAGCGGGGTGCCTTGCAGTTTTAAAGGCGGCGATTCCTTGGCGGCTACGGTGTCGTCCGGCAGCGCGCCGGGTCTTCCGGCGCGTGCGGCGGAGGCGGGTCGACGGTAGGGGCCGGCGCGGCGGTGGCGCCGCGTGGGGAAGAAACCCGACAGGTGGGGCCCACCTGTCGGCGAGAGGAGGGGAGACGGGCTAGCTGGGCCGGGAAAGAAGAAGGTTGGGCCGAGCGAATTTGGGCCGGGCAGGCCGCGGGAAAGGGAAGGGGAAGAGAAGAGTGGACCGGGCCGGGAAGAAGGGAAGAGGAGATTCGACCCAGGGAGAAGTTAGATTAGGAAAAGCTTTAATCTTTTCTGGAATTTGAATTTGAAAAGATTTCAAATTCAAACAAAAACAAGATTTGATCAAACACTCAAAACAAATCCAATAAAACTCGAATATGCATATGGTGAAGATCGTGCAGGTTTTAAAATTCGAACTTTTGAAAATTGAATGTGCATTAGCTCAAACTACAACAAATTTATTTAATTTGTTGTAAATTCGAAAAGTTCAAATTTTAGTGAACTTTTTAAATGAACACAAGCACTTGAGCACATATTTTATATTCCAAAAATTTCAAATTCAAACCATGTTCAATTATTTAGTGAATTTTATTTTGGAAAAAAATTCATGGAAGGTAAGGGTTTAGAAAAGGTTCAAATTTGGAGAGATTTTTGTCTCTTTTGAGTTTATTTATTTATTTGCTTCTTTTCTTTTCTTTTTCTTCTGGCTCCGGAAAGTAGGGTATTACAGATCTACCCCACTTAAAAGAAATCTCGTCCTCGAGATTTGCTAGGTCTTCTGGGTGGAGCGGTTCTTCTTTTGGGTCTTCGTACCTGACGCTTGTAACACTCGAGTCTTGATGGAAGATTTTCTTCATTGCAGGGCTTGGGGAGAGGCAAAGCTTCTTGCTTCTGTCGATCCTTCACGCTGGTTGCTTCAACACGGGAAGGCTGGCTTAAGGTTTTGATTTCAGGGTTTTATTTTATTATTATTGTTATTTCGATTAGGGCTTACTGACTGAAAATCCTACCCCACTTAAAGGATTTTCGCTCAGGGTTTTCTGTTGCTGCTGTACGGTTGCCTTGAACTCTGGTCATCTCAGGACACTGCTCGGGGCGAGGTTGTTAGCTGGATTGACAACTTTTCCTGTGAAGAGCTGATGATTCTGAACACTCTGTTTCATGCAGGGTACGATACGGTGACTGTCTTCATGATCCTCTCAGGTGATCTAAACCGTTGTTTCTGGTCTAGTGTGCTGACGCTTTCTCTGCTTAATTCTGACATCCGTCATACAGGGTACCAGATTCGAGGATGAGTCCGGAACAGACTCTCTGTCAAGATTCAGCTTTAGAACAGCACTGTCCTTAGCCAAATATTTGTCCTCTTGACAGGTTAAATTAGCTGGTAATGCACCTTGGACTATTTGAGAGATTGTCCAAGAGAGCATTGACTTGACTACAGCAGGGTATGGGAGTGAACATGGCACAAACATTGCCAGCTGGTTAGCAGACTCTTTCTTAACATGGTTCTGGAAGACATATGCTTTAGAGCTAGCAATCTATAGTTACTTAGCTCCAAATTCACCTTTCCACTGTGGGAACTAGTTAGTTGATTTCTCACGCTAAAAAGCTCCAATGCTTCAGCTTTTGCAGCAACTGACTGCGTATTACTGATGTGAATGCAATCACTCTCGAAGTCTGCCGCTAAAAGGGAAGCGGATGAGAGGATTGATTTTGACTGTATGGTCATCATGGACATATGCATAGAAAGCCTGGAGGGAATGCAACACTGTCCTTGAGGGTGTTGCTCTCATTCTGTTTGGTTCTGCCAACATCTGACGCTGCAGGTTTATGGTATTTTGCTTCTAATACCATGCGTCTTCGCTGAGGTTCACAACAAGTGACAGAAAAGCTGTCATGGATGTGTCTCATTCTCACACTTTCTGTGTGTGGCATTTGACCCTTATGTCCGTCTCAAGGACAAACTTGAGTTTCCCTTAACTGACTGTATCAGTCACTTGATCCTGGGCTGTGGGTTAGGGCCCACTACGCTTCCGCTGCGCTACTCTGACACTGGCTTCTGATCATGGTGTTCTAAAATTGGCCCGTGGAGGAAACTCCTTGGTCTTCGTCACGTAGCTTGCTGATGATTTGTCAGGAAGACTTCTGAGTACTTATATTTTACTAGTTCTCTTTCTAAGGGTCTGGCCCTTATGTTGCTTGCCATATGAGTAGCTTCTAATTTTCTTGGATCGTGTTCCATTTCTATCCAAGCTATCAGCGATCTTTCTCGGGTCTCACTTGGGGATATTTCTGAGGTATCCATTTATCATTCAACAGATCTTTATCAGCATTGTCATGGACAAGTGGCGTGGGCTTTGTTCTTGACAGGGTGCCCTCACGGTGGAGGTTCCATGGTTGTGGCTGCTAGCTTCTGCTGTCTGGCTGGTAGGCGACCATTGAATTTGAGCTGGATCACTGGTGGTGATGACTGAAACCCTTTTGTCATCATCTGGACTGTCTTTTGTTTCACTTTCTGGATTAAGCTTTCTCTTACGTGTTGTGGGTTGACAGTGTCTGTCATCTTGTCTTTTCCTTATGTACTGCCTCATGCAAACTTTTCATCTGATCCGTGACCTTTGCTGTGGTTAGATTAAACTTCTGATTAGCTGGACTCTGAGCTGACATCTCCTTGGTGTGATGCTTTTGCCTCGGCAGGGGTTTGGGTATAGGTTTGGGGACGATTTGACATTAAGTTGTTCTTATTTTTTATTTTTTTTTTGTTGTTTATGTTTGGTTTTAATTTGGGAGCACTCAGACATAGAAACACCGAACAAGAACAACGAAAACCATCGAATCATTCAAACAACGCGATTGGTTTGTTGTGGTTGTTATGATGTTAGCGCACTAAGAGCGAGGCTTAAAGCTTCAGGGTATGCAGGCTATCGATTTCTTCTGCTGACATTGGAACTCGACCAATAGTCTTTGACCAAAAAGATTCGAGGGGTCATATGACTTGGTCGGTTAAAAGGAAAACTGTTGCCCACATTGCTGTGGTAAAAAGACTTTATTGCGTTGATATCTTGACGCCATTTGGTTCATTGAGCTTTCACTTCTCAACTCAGCTTTTCTCAAACACCAGCTGTGACTTAAATCCATATTTGCATTAGGTCACCACTGGTGCTCTTTTATTATTTATAGAACTTTTACAGTTCTAATCCATCTCATTTGTCAGTCCTCAGGGAGCCTTACGAGTACAACCATTTTTTGCATGGCTACTACAGCTCCTATATGAGGATAACATCCTCGCAGGGTCATCAGCAAAACTTTATTTCACCCATCATGAGAAACCTACTTATGAGATTCTGGCTCACATGGCAGGGCTGTCTGTTGGTGGGGTCTTGCCAGTTGATAGTCCTTGACATCCATTACTGATGTCCTTGTCCCCTTGTTCATGGGCCTCGGGGCAATCCGCTGCAAAGTGCCCTTGCTCTCGACTCACGTGACACTTCCGATTGGTCCGTGGTTTCTTCCGGGCCTTCTGAGATGGCAGGCTGGTGCCATTCGGGTGGTCATGCTCATGGTTCTGCTGGGAAGGGATTGGTCCTTGCTTGTAGAGAGGGCAACTGGCTATCATGTGGTCTGGGTCTTTGCAGTGATAGCAGTGCCTCGTCTTCTTGATTGCTTCCTGCGTGGCTTGATTTGATGCTTGCTTATTCTTCTTTTTCTTCTGCTTGCAGCCCTTGTCGGGGTTCTGAGGCGGCTTGTCTTGTGCGGGACTGATGATTCTCTCGCTAAGACTCTTCATTGATTCTTCCAAACTGCTCAACCTTCCCATTATACTCCCGAGGATGGGAGTTAGTGACAGGTGCGTGTTATCCATATTATTCCATACTTCTTGTCTTTCACGCTCCTGCACTGCTGAGCGGGTGTCTTCAGATGGTTCTGGAAGTGGATGCAGATCTCTTTCCATGTCAATTGCATCTTCTTCATCTTTGCCTAATCCAAACGTGGGGCAGTCGGAGAACTGATGTCCGGGGTCACGACAGTTGTAGCACTTTTTCTGGTGCCTGGTATTCTTAGCAATTCCGACCCTGTCTTTTGATTCGGGAGCCATATCTGGTGTGCGGTACACTTGGTACGACACTCCATCCACTTCTACAGTCACGTAGCCGTGGTTGTCCATTGGGCTGAAGGCTTCTGCACACAGACAACTTCGGATTGAAGCTTCCTTTTCTCTTGACGTTGGAGAAAGCAGAGGAGTTTTAAATAGAATTGGGGAAAGTATATGGAATATTTTGCAAATAGTTTTGAAAATATTCTTTTCCGAACGCGACTAGTCCTAGGTTTTCGTCCTACAGCCAAGTATTGCTCTGATACCACTCTGTCATACCCCAAAATTTCTGGAGCATGTTGTGCATCTTGTACCAGTCCCTGGATCAGTAGCTGGTACGCACAAGAACACAGATATGGTAATCGAAAGCATACTTCGTATAGGTAAATAATATAATACCTGAGATATCACCTTTAGTGGCGGTTCGACAAGGATACAGAACTATCCAAGTCCGTCCGACCGACTATTGGTGAAGCAGACAATCAGCGGAAACACGGCCCAAGCCTACAGACAGACTTGAGTGCGAACGAAAACCAAACGCCGTCGTCTTCTACGGGGCTTCTCTCACTAAAAACATTACGGGCAAACCCGTGAGTACATAATGTACTCAGCAAACCCTAAAGCAAGGGGTAAAGTTATGCATGGACGTATTCAAGGATGAGGCTGATGGTTTAGTGTATCGGCGGAAAGCCAATTTTATGCAAGGGTTGGTTTTGAAAACAAAACCATTTCGCAAACTAAGTCAGGTATGGTAATTAATTTAGTGGGGTTGGTTGGCCCTGGGGGAGAATAAAACGTTCCCGCCAGTTCCCAAATTTTATGCTATGCTGGCCGGAAACCAGCGCACGGCTCCAAACCGGTGTATTCCAAAAATACGCCAAGGATAACTCACGCAAGAGTCTAATCAAGTGTGGCCATGGCTTTCGCACTGTCCAATACCGTGGAACACGGCTATCCGGATAGATTCTTATCCTCTGCAGAGGTTGTACACTTTACCCACAAGGGTATACCGTCCTCCCCGGAATTCGGCGGTTTGGACTGGCATACTAATGGTTCCGTACCTGCCTAGTGTCACCTCGGTACCACCCCGAAAATACTGCGACCAGGGGCTTCACAATAGTAATCATAGAATGTCTTGGCCATAGCGCGCTTTCACTTGCCGGACCCAACGCCTATCTTGTCAAGGTCTTCTCCTGGCTTTCGGTTGCACTCTGCCTCCTGGTGGTACCGGGCAATCACTAGTAGGGTGTGGTTCCAAACTCCTCCCATAAAGGAGCCTCGTGGTTGCACTGCTGCTAGGCCAGACGGCACAAGAACCGGTCCTTATATGACCGATGCAAGCATCTTCAATAGCTACCCTCCTGCGAGGAGTAGCGTCCCAGAGATAGCCTCCCCACTGAGGACTACCTCGCTTGCACCCGTCTAAAACATACCCCCCACTATGGGTTGCACTTACTAATCCCACCCGTTTTTACTTTACGCACACAACACCAAGCACTCACACATTTTCACGAAAAAAACATGTGAATCAGATTATTAAATACACGGTGTGAATGAATCCTAAGCAGCATATTGATCCAGCACATCATTAAAGAATTAATGATGGTGGATTCCTAGGTTTATCAAGGGAATTTGGATAAGCAATTATCAAGGGATGGCAATCACAAATACTTAGGTCATTCTAAGCATTTAAATCATTTTAAATTCCATGCAGGTTTTATTTGAAATCAAGCTCTAAATAGGATCAGTTGTAATCATGGGTTCAACATGATCAATAGGGGTTAGGGCTTGCCTGCAAACGCTTTCCTAATCTTCAAACTCTGACTCGAGGCTTGATTCTCTGACTTGCTCCTCGTGCTTCGAACTTGTCTTTGAGTTGGTCTTCGCGCTTGGAGCTTGTCTCTCTGGGTTGGTCTTCGAGCTTCAAGTCCTCAGCGGCTCTTCGAAATCTTCAGGCTCTTCCTCGACTCTCGCGTAAACTAGCGCATAAAACAGTACGTATAAACTACCGCAAAAGAAATAAAAGAACAAAGGAAACAAAGATCGAGGAAGGCCGATTAAGATCCGAGGAAACTTGATGAATGATGAGAGGCATGATTTATGTATGATGCAGCACTTTAATGTAGGTCAGGTTATATGCTATAGGTGTTATTCCTGGCCTTGTAAGAGCCATATTCACCTAGACAAGTTATTAGTTATCTATTTTCTCTAATATATGAACATGGGCATGTGGTTATGCATATGATCCTTGTTGGGTGAACACCTTGGGGTGAAGATGATAAGATGCATGCACTTCCTTGATGGTGATTGCGTGCATATCTAATATGCACGTCTCCATCTTATACCTATAGATGAACATGCAGGGATGCAGGCGATGGTATATGCAGCGTGTGTACGTGAATATGCGCGATATGAATGCATGACTGCAGATAAGATGCCAAATTCAAATAAAGGCAGCTGGCAATTAAAATACCAGATAACTCCCATAAGATCCAATAAAAGATCAATTAAAAGAGCAGAGCAATAAATCAAAAGGGGTTGGGCGAGGATACTAGGTTAGGTTTGATCGAGTGATGATTGATATAGGTTACTTGATTGGAAGTGAGATGACACTAAGGTTTGCTAGGTTTATAGATAGTGAGCATAAGAAGGAATGCGGACTACAAGGATGAAGTAGGGTTTGTGATAAGGAAGATATTAGGCAGATTAGTACCACAAGATGGGTTAGGTTTGATTGAGCGAGGGTTGGCTTAGATTAGGTTCGAGATTTTGTTTGTGATAAGATAAGGGTACTAGGTTGGAAGTGGAACGGTACGAATGATCGCTAGGTTTAATGCTAGCGAGCAAAAGAATGAACAGATTATGTCGCGATGAAGTGAGAGTTATGATATGACAGGGAGGATATTATGCAGAAAGATACGGTAA
Organism: Eragrostis curvula; assembly: GCA_007726485.1. NCBI lineage: Eukaryota > Viridiplantae > Streptophyta > Magnoliopsida > Poales > Poaceae > Eragrostis > Eragrostis curvula. Next base: position 136,629 of record RWGY01000180.1, read on the forward strand.
GGCTGATTAGGTTTAGGTGGATAATTGTTTGGGACATGCGGGATAAATATCGCATGCTTTGCCGAAAAGATACAAAGAGTGGGGGGGGAGATTTTTAGGAGGTAAAGATTTCTAAACCTAGTGTGGGGCTCCACTGACAGTACCATGAGGTACTTCGCAATCTCACGAGCTCGTGGGCGCGAGAATCACCCAAAGCGGAGTTCGGAATAAAAAGATATGGGTGTTTGAAGATGAGAGGGCTAATTTGTAATTATTAAAAAGGTTTTGAGGGCCTAAAAGTAATTACAGAAAGTTCTCAGGGACCATTCTGTAATTATGGAAAAGTTTGGGGGTCTGAGTGTAAAAAGATAGGGGCTGGAGTGTAATTACAGAAAAGTTTAGGTACTTTTCTGTAAAAATGCAAGGCTTAAACAAGATTATTGAAAAGGTCAGGGGCTTATCTGCAAAATGTACTGGGGATTTCTTTTGATTTTTTCTTTTATTTTTCTATTGGAAATCCCGTGGACTCGGTCCACGGGCTCTGTGGACCAGTGAGGGGCAGTGGTCCACCGGTCCAAGGTGGACCAGAGTGAGGCGCGCGGCGGCGGGTGGCCGGAATGCTCGTCGCCGGCGCGTAGGATGGACGGGAGCCGCGGGACCTCGTCGCGGGGAAAGAGGAGGCGATGGCAGAGCTGGGAGGCGCACGTGTTGTCGACGGGGAGCGGTGGAGCGCCGGGAATAGCTCGCCGGAGTTGGGCATGGCGGCGCGCTCACTGGGAAACTTGCGCGCGAGCCAAAAGAGAGGGGAAGGAGGCACGGGATAGGGAGAGGGACATTCGGAGAGCCTCACCGTGGGCTCCGTCGAGCAAGAGAGCGACGGAGGGCGGCCGGCGACGAGGGGGAAGGTGGCGGCCATGGCGGAGCTTGGTGCGAGACATGAGCGAGAGGGGAGGAGGAAGAAAGAGGGGCGTAGGAGGAAGAGAGGAGGGCGGAGAGCCTCACCGCGGGTTCAATGGCGACGGAGGAGGACGGGAGGTGGCGGAAGAGCTAGTCGGAGTGGGGCGGAGCGCCGGTGTGCGAGGGGGAAGGTTGTCCGCGTGCGAGGGAAAGAGGAAAGGGAGGTGCGCAAGAGAGAGGGCGCTGCGGTGATGCTCACCTCGGGCGCGTCTTGGCCGGAGGGCAACGGAGGGCGGTCAGAGCCGGAGGGGAAGACGGCGACGAGGAGCTCGTCGCGGATCTCCTCGCTCGGGCTTCGGCTGGGCGAACGAGAGGTAGGATGAGGGAGAGTAGGTCTCGGGGAAGCTTGAGGGCGAGGAAAGGGGAAGGGAGTGTGCTTCCGCGGCGGCCGAGAGCTCGTCGGAGGAGGGGTCGATGGAGGGAGGAGCGAGAGAAGGAATGGGGAAGAATGAGCTCGGGGAAAGGAGAGGAGCGGGGTGCCTTGCAGTTTTAAAGGCGGCGATTCCTTGGCGGCTACGGTGTCGTCCGGCAGCGCGCCGGGTCTTCCGGCGCGTGCGGCGGAGGCGGGTCGACGGTAGGGGCCGGCGCGGCGGTGGCGCCGCGTGGGGAAGAAACCCGACAGGTGGGGCCCACCTGTCGGCGAGAGGAGGGGAGACGGGCTAGCTGGGCCGGGAAAGAAGAAGGTTGGGCCGAGCGAATTTGGGCCGGGCAGGCCGCGGGAAAGGGAAGGGGAAGAGAAGAGTGGACCGGGCCGGGAAGAAGGGAAGAGGAGATTCGACCCAGGGAGAAGTTAGATTAGGAAAAGCTTTAATCTTTTCTGGAATTTGAATTTGAAAAGATTTCAAATTCAAACAAAAACAAGATTTGATCAAACACTCAAAACAAATCCAATAAAACTCGAATATGCATATGGTGAAGATCGTGCAGGTTTTAAAATTCGAACTTTTGAAAATTGAATGTGCATTAGCTCAAACTACAACAAATTTATTTAATTTGTTGTAAATTCGAAAAGTTCAAATTTTAGTGAACTTTTTAAATGAACACAAGCACTTGAGCACATATTTTATATTCCAAAAATTTCAAATTCAAACCATGTTCAATTATTTAGTGAATTTTATTTTGGAAAAAAATTCATGGAAGGTAAGGGTTTAGAAAAGGTTCAAATTTGGAGTGATTTTTGTCTCTTTTGAGTTTATTTATTTATTTGCTTCTTTTCTTTTCTTTTTCTTCTGGCTCCGGAAAGTAGGGTATTACAAAATCCAGGGAAGGCAGATCCAGGGACGAAGAGGGAAAAAGCAATGAGAGGGTTCCCCATCCCCGGCCAGTCTCCATACTGCCGGGAAAGGGATGCACGGGGAGGATCAGCACATGGCGGAGCCAATGCACTGATCAGATTTGGAATTTGGTGGCTAGGGGTGGGGATCGCCGGCGATCGCCATGTGGGGGAGCTCCATGTTTTCCAGATCCACCCTTGGCTCACTTTGTCTCTTTCTTGTCGAGTGACTAATTGATCAGGTTCATATAGAACCAGAGAAACTATCAAGTCCTTCAGTTTTACCACTGGACATTAGTGTGCAGAAGCACTGAAACATTTGCCCTTCAGTGTCTCAACACGCAGCGTGTGCAGCAGTGAGAGAATACAAATCCACCATCACTCGGCAGCTACCGCAGACAAAGTGACTGTTGCCGATACCATCGTCTGCAAGTAGTCATGGGCACTATGCAAATAGATCTCAGAGTGGTCGTGCGGTGCTGCCGGCCACCTCCACTGACCCAGCGGATAGGTATCGGCAAGTGCCTCCCTTCACGCAGCGATGTCTGCTACCCCTCCCCCACCCAGGTAAGCTTCTTGGACAAGCTGGTGCCGGGGCTCCAAGACCTACAGAATACATCAGTTGCTCATGCATCTAGCTTGCTCGCACTATGATTGCCAGAGAGACAGCTGCACTGCAAGCAATACAGACAACCTCAATTTGCGTGCATCGCCACATGAGGTGGCCGGCTAATATTTTTTTCAGCAGAGTCGTCGTCTTTTTACCTTGCTTGCACGCCATAGTACTCGCTCCCACGGTACATCCTTCACGGTTGGAACGATACGGGTGGAAACATGGATCACAAACTTCTTGATGCTCTCCAGTCCTAAGCTGTAACCTACTGAGGGAAAACTTGGAAACATGTCTTGGGCTGAAGAATGAGACATTGCTCAACGGATGCTTGCTTCTTCCATCTTGTGTTCTCTATATATAGTCCAAGTATTCATATATTGAGCTCTGAACGTAGAGGAAAGAAAAACGCCCTGCTTTAATGTTCACAAGTCTATCAATTAAGTACCGGGGTCAATTTGAAATGGTAACTGAGTGATCGTGCAATACACTCGACTTAAACGCATTAATAATACAGAAGTTTCTTGCAGGACTACTAATTTGTTTGATGAAAGGCCCATGAGGCTCTTTGGATTACTCGAATTTCCTTCAAATATATATTTAGCCTGGACATGGAGGAGATGCAAAAGTAAATCATATATAACATGAAGATATCTGGTTGTACAATAAAATAATCCAGAACCGTGGATGCTTTACGTGGACAAAATCTCCATCCAACTCTGTACAAGACACTTCACATATAGTAAATGCCGTTTCAAATTAAGGAGTTTTACTGTGCCCTATACCACTAGTATATACTAGTGGTATTTATAATCTGACGGTTCAAATTGGTTTCTCTCCCACCTCAACACCACTAGTATTTTCGAGTGGTATTAATAATACTGATGTATTTTAGGGGAAAAAACTAAATGACAACTTTATAATTATTTGCACTGGCCGTTAATAATCTCGAATCCATTGACTACCATATTTTATTTCATTTGGGCGCCCAAATAAACCGGCGGCGGCAGGCACCAGAATATGACCAAACATCACTGCCAAAATACTAGAGAATATAAACGAACATTTCTAACGTCAAGGGTATTTCATCGAATAGCCTACGTGCAACCCAATGTCTAAGCATTTATTCCCAAAGTCATGACAGGGGCAGTAAACCCATGGCCGGGAGTCCAATAATCAAGTTGGAATAAAAAAAATCATTGATGTTGCATCTGATTTACTTGCGATTCAATCAGGGCAGCGCGAACTAGTATGCAGCGTAGGGCAAATCAATGGCCACGAGGACGAGCTTGGAATAAAGTATGAGGAGTTTTGAGGGTCCAGATGCAATATAAATTAGATTCAGTTTGACGGATGGGCTACATGTACATGAAGTGTTCTCGTGTGCAGCCCTCAATACTGATACTTTTATTTGGTGGAAAAGAAAGAGAACAATGTACATTGCCAATCCTTATCTGTTCTTACCTACTATCGCATTACCATAGTCAATAGCCAATTCTGTATGGCTCAAGATAGCTGCATGAATAAAAATAACTACATCCACCAAGATTTTCTATCTTCGTTATGCAAGCTACAAGAGGAGCTCCTATCAGGGCACTTCATATAATATTTTCTATGATTTTTCTAGGATTAATGTGCAGGCTAAACGGAGGCTCCATGTGATTAGTAAATATAAGACACTGCTAGACCAGAGAAGAAGAGCAGAGTAGTTGGGGATGGCGAGCAGCTGTATTTGACTGGTGAAAGATGAAATATTTTAAGAGGGCTACAGCGCCTCCATGTTTCCCCTTAAACCCATTCCGATCCAAAGGCTCTCTTTGTTTGTCTTTACCGCACGACTTTTGCTTGCCTGGCCGGCTACCTCAGGTTGATACACCGGGTCCTTGAATGTCTTCCTGATATGCTTTGCCAGTTGTCCTCACATAACTCTCCCCCTAGATCAGTATGGAAGAAGGCGAGACGAAATGCAAAAAAATAGTCACTGACTCTGCTAGTCTGTTGACGTGGAGATAAGTCAAAACTCCCTGTGTGCCAAACGGCACTTCAACAAACCGAGAGACGAGGTTTAGCAAGATGAAGAATAGGAGATTTCTAGTATTAGCGTTATTGGCAATCCGGAACAAAGGAAGCAAGCGAGGAAGACTGCGAAAACAGCAAAGTGGATCGGCTCCCGGAGACTCCGTGCGACTTGTGAGCCACGGCCGCCCGATGAAAAGCTCCCAGGAAGGAACCTGAATGCCTGCAAACTGGTGTGCCGACACCCATCATATATATCTCGTCGTGTCCCGAGGACATGGCGCGGCTCACCGTCTTCATCGCGGATCTCGAGTCGTTGGAGTGATGGTGGTAACAGCGTGGATGCTGTTATGGGTACAGCGCCAGAGGGTGAATTCTGACCACTGTGGCGGCATGAACATCGTGAGGGACGGATCGATAACCATCATTCTGCCGCGGCAGCTTCTGCGTAACTGCTGACGTTGATCGCAAGACCGCCACGAGTACTCAGCCAGTGGCACGGTCAATGAAGCGTTTCCGCTTTTCGCAGGATCGAGTCAGAACTGCCGGTGAACGAACACAACAGTACATCACATAAAAAGCATAAATTAAATCTTTAAGTGATTGCATTAGTTCAATTAAAACAACGAGTACACAGCGGAAGTCATAACGATATAAGTCCATAGGAAGTAAAGATACAAGCGCTCGCGCTCACGATACAAATGAATTCGCATCTAAAACCATGAAGATGCGAACTCGAAAGAAGACTACTCTTCGGTCTCCCAGTGGGCTGTCCAACCAAAAGGGAGCTGGCCATCCCACTGTTCACCTTCACCCGTAGAGTCAGGGATAAAGGTGCTACCTGCACAAAAACATAAGGAGCCAAACCCTGAGCAACTAATACTCAGCAAGACTTACCCGTCAAAAGGCTAACTACAGCCGACTCCTAATATGCAAAGGCTACAAGGGATAGGCTGACGCATAAACATAAAATCGCACTAATTACTTGGTCCTTATTTTCATATTTTATTTCATATTAAGTACTTAACCAATAAAACAGTGCACTTATCTCTAAAACAGGTAAAGTAACAATACATCAGATAAGCAATATAACAGTAATGAGATATATGAATAATACAGTACTAGAACATCATCATCAATCAAATCACACTACGATGTGGCGCACTGAACAAGGTTGCTCTTGACCGAGAGCGGCGGCATCGATGTACATCCTGCAGGAGAAAACCTGACCACATGCCGCACACGCGTAAAGTCGCATGCGGCAACTGTTTGCAAAGGTCCCCCTAGAGCTAGGCCGGATCCAACCCCTCCCGAGAAAGGCCTTCCCGCACGGTCCCCGTCCCAGACGTACGCCCCGATTGGGAAACATCCTTTCTCTCCCGAATACCATGATAGAAAGAGCCGGGTATCCACCGCACACCAGGGCAACCTAAGCTACTAAGTTTACTAGGCCCATAAAAACACTAGCATGTGATCAGTACGTTCGAACTTGCTCAATAGGGCCAACAACGAACGGTCCTCAATCGACACAGACGAGGCTACCACCGTGAAGGCCCAGCCTTCTCCAACCATCCTACACAAATAATTCACTGTCCGGTCTCAACAAATCCTAAATCCATCTAGTACAATTCAGGGTGATTCCTACCTCGCGAGTGGGACCTACCATTCGTCTTCTACCGTCCGCTAGGCACTAAGCATAGCAAGTTCTAACGTAATGTAGACCATATCTACAAAAATAGGACACAAGGTAAATCTGGAAGGGTAATCCTAATGCAGTTCTAAGGTTCCACATTAAATCCTAATAAACCTAATGCACAAACAATTACTAGTCCCAATCAAGTGCCAAAAAGTAAAATCCTAAATAGAGAGGCATGCACCGGGACTTGCCTAGCTCAGGAGCTACGCTAGCTGGGTCAGCGGGGTCAGTGTCCTGCTGCTGCTCCTCCTGTGCCTCCTCCTCCGGCAGCTGGAAGTCCAGGAGCTCCGGAGTCGTCTCTGTCACTACACGTTATGACGAGGAGTATTACAAAGTAAGATGCAAGCATATGATGCAATTAATGATTTAATTACTTGATAGGACAGTCATTTACACTGTGAGTGCAAATGATTAACTTTGTTAATTAATTTCGTCTGAAGTATTTCCTTCATTGACTCTCAGTTAAGTTAACCATTTAATCAATCGTGAGTCGATTAAATAAGTAATTCAATTTCCAAAACTTAATTTATGTCCAGTGGCATTTTTCTGGTGAAAGCCACCCCTGGAAGTGATTTATGGTGAAGTTTGACGATTTATTGTAATATGAATTATTTACAATAATTTAAACAATGCAGATAACAATTTAAATCATAAGTAAATAGTTAAAACAGGATATGACAGTAGAAAAATATTCTGTAAGTATGTTAACAGTTTCTTTACAAGCATGCAGGAGTTCAAAATTTATGGAGCAACAGAGAATTAATTATGAACTAAACAATATCTGCACAAAAGTATTTTTACAGAAAGCAGAGAGCAAGTTTTGTGTGCTTTGGTGTTTTTGCTGGATAGATCTGAACATAAGGAATCCAGAAAAATTAGTTTCATATTTTTCTGAGGTTTATTTTATTTATTATGTATTTTATAAATTTCTGGTAATTTCTGAGGAATTAACTAAATCGAAAAGGGGAATGAAATTAGGGCCACCAATCAGATCTGAGCCACATAAAGGGCTACACGGATCGGGCCGCACCAGATCCAAGCTGGCCACACCGGATCTAACCACTCACGCGTGGAAACACACGGAGGGCCACCGAGTTAGCCACACGGGATCCCGTGTAGCCACACGAGATCCGCATTGTGTGGGCTTCGGTGCAATGGCCAGAGCCATCGCCGGAGAGCGGTGGCAATGCTCACCGGAGTAAGCGCCGGTGAGCGTATTGGCCAACGGAAGGCACGAGCGAGGGCGGAACGAGAGGTGGGTCTCACCTCGACGAACGGAAGCGCGCGGGGACGGCCGGAAGGCAGTCGGCGTCGAGAGGCGGCTGGTGGCGGAGCTCCGGCGATGTCGTGGGAACAAAGGGGTGGTTGAGGAAGGGCGGGATCTGGTCCAGCAGCTTCACGGCAACGAGGTGGGGCTCGGTGAGGCACACGTCGACGACGAGGAAGCCGGGAAGACGGTAAGCGACGACGGGCTCCTCGCGGCGGTGAAGACCGGCGGCGGGGAAAACATGAAATCCGGTCACTCGGCTGCGGAAGGAGTGAAATGGTGAGGACCTGAGAGTACGCAACGGGCAGGGTTGCCTCTGGGGGCGAGCAATCGACGAGCCACTCATCGGAAGTGGAGAGCACGACGACGAACCGACGAGCTATCCCATGGCCGGACTCGGTGACGAAGCTCAAATCCTTGGGCTCGCGGCACGCGGACGCGAAGGCGACCTCGACGCTAGCCCCAGGACGTCATGGCGGCTCCACGGAAAGCTTGGTTGGCTCGGAGCTGGCTCGACGGTGACGAAACGCGGCGGAGCTCGAGCTTCAAGCGGCAATGGCTGGTGGCGGCTAGGGTTTGCGGCCCGGGAGTGAGGGAAATGGGTGGGAGAGAGCTGGGAGAGGAGCGGGCTGCTGTTTTGTCGCTGCGACGAGGCGCGGGAGCTGCCCGTACGTCGACGGCGACGTGGAGCAAAAGAGCCGACGCGTGCAGTGAGAGCGACGAGGATGACAAGCAGCCCCCACAGCATCTTTTGAATTTTTGGATTTATTCAAACTGAGATTTTCCCCAAACTTTGGCACACGAATTGAGCTAGCAAATAAGCTCCAAAATTCGCAAGTTTGGTACCACGGGAAAGCTCTTGAGAAGTTCAATAATCTGGCCAACATGCACATCTGAACTCCAAAGGGTTTTCAAATGGCAGCTGGTCAAAGTAGAGTACTTTCTAAGCTTTGGGGATTTTATTGAGGCATAAGACGAATTTCAAAAATCATGGAAAAATCTCCAAAATTCTGATTTGAGAGGGGCTATCTACTGGTATTTTTGTTTTCTCAACTTGTTATTGAAAAGTTTGCGTTCCTTCAGAAGCTTGGATTTGGCAATTGTTTGAATTGGGGATTTCGAATTTGAAATTGGTTTGCTTTTGTTTTGCTTGTTCAGTTTCTGATGTGTGTGCTGGCTGGCTCCAGTGACACGGGGTGTCACAGTCAATCACCACGCTTTGGTTTTCAAACTTGGCTGGATAATCCAGGGGGTCTAGCTAGCAGATCAAATTGTTCCCGACATGCTATCGCAGCCACAGATGAGGCCTCGCTTGTGAAGTATATGGTGAATTATTCCTCGATGTCTTCCACTCCCAGGCCTATGCTTCTATTTGTTGAGTTGAGCAATACCATAATGCATGCGATGAAGTATGAGGACATTTTTGGTCCAGATGCGTTATAAATCAGATTCAGTTTTACGGATGTGCTAGCTAGTTGTAGATGAAGTGTTCTGGTGTGCAGCACTGAACACTGATACTTTTATTTGGTGGAAAAGAAAGAAAACAGAAAACATGGCCTTTCCTTGTTTTACTGTTCTCACCTACTCTCTCATCACAAAAATCAATAGCCAATGCTGCATGAATAAAACAAAATGCTTCCACCAAGATTTTCTATCTTCGTTATGCAGGCTAGAATTGAAGCTCCTATCAGGTAACAAAAAACAGTATAGTGCATCAACCTCGTCATGCATACAGGCCGCATGCATGTACCTTTAAATCCCAGCCATGTTGCTACCTTTCGTGTGTTTTGAGGTTTGAAATTCTCGATAAGGGACGCAAACACGTGCAGTGGACATTGTAGGAGGATTTAGCATTTGATTTCGGAGAAATAGATGGAGTTCCGAACTGGGAACAACAGGCTTGCCCATTCAGGGAAGTCTGTTTGAATCAGTGATGTCTTAATAACCTGCTGTTGCATCACTGATCCTTTGCAGTACAACATCAAGCAAGCGTGGTGCACAGCACATCCCAGTGTATGAGGTGTGTTCCAGTTTGTTCAGAACAAGCTAAAGCAATATAGTTTATCAAAGTGCATGACCAAATATAGCTGTGTCATTTGTCAGGTACAAGTGAGGTGTTGTATTCTCACCGTCCGGAACGTGCAGGACGATCCAGGAGACAAAATATAGACTATGCAATTGCCTAAGAAACCGGTGATGATGCCGGGTTTGACGGTTTAAAAGCTAGGCATTGACTCAAGCTAGCCGAGTGAAATCTCTCTCTTTCAAGACATATACAGTGATATATATGCCGTGATTGATGGGGCGTTGACTGACTTATACCAAACCGCTGAATGAAAGCAACAGACAACGGCCGGGTAGACTATATAGTACGATGATGCTTTGATGAATAACGAAACGAACGAACGTTTCTTATTTTTTAAATTTTCAATTCCGCGTAACTTACACGCTACTGTAAGTGACAGATGGTGACCTGGCTTGTCCTGGAAGCAAAAAACAAAATTGATACACCATCGAGCTAGCTACTCTCTCTCATGGAGTAGTAGACAGCAGGGTCGGAAGTGCAGGGCAGGGCAGCCATGGCAGCCGTCAACAACCGCACCGGCTGCAGCGCCTGCGTCGCCGGCGCGTTCCGGTACGCGCGGCAGAGCTGTCCCGGCGGCAAGGCCGCCGCCGTTTACGACGACGACTGCCTCCTCGGCTTCTCCGACGGCAGCGGCATCCTCGCCACTAGTAATTACCAAGACAGGAGCTACATGTTCCAGTCCTGGCACCAGCAGAGCATTCCCGGCCGCGACCCCGCCGAAGTCGGCGCCGGAGTCCGCGACATGCTCAACCAGACGGCCCGGCTGGCCGCCGCCAGGGCCGGCAGGTTCGTCACCGCCTTCATGGACTGCTCGGTCGGCGGCGCCGTCAGGACGACGCTCTACTCGCTGGCGCAGTGCACGCCGGACATGTCCGCCGCCGACTGCCTGGCGTGCCTGCAGGGGCTCATCGGCATGCTCAGCGCCACCACATCGGTCCTCCAGGGAGGCCGCGTCCTCATCCTGCGCTGCAACCTCAGGTACGACAGCATGAGATTCTTCAACGATGACAGCGCCTCCATGGTCCGGATCACGCCGTCGTCGTCTCTGGCTCCGACCACCGACGATGGTACGAGAGCTAGGCGGCCCTGGGTGATTCCCCTGACGGTGGCGCCTCCTGTGGCGGCTGTTGTAGCGCTGCTCTGCTTCATCGTCGCTTACCGTCGGCGTCGGCAAACAAGAATGAGATACAGAAAAGGTGCGGGGCTTCATTTAATTTATTTACTAATTACTGATGCATGCAGCAATCTTTTCCAATTACTACTTACTGGATGGCATAGGGCCAGCTTGTATGCTTGCTCGTCAGGTTATGTATATTCCCCGGCCAATCTCTCCAGCTTACTGTTGTGCAGGCAATGTTAGATTATTGCGACAAGACAAGCGTGCCAACAACAACAACTTGCAGCAGCAGCAAGGAGGAGACGAGCAACTGGATTGGGAAATGGATGCCGAGCTCTCAGAGTTTTCGGTCTTCGACTTTGATGACATACTGGATGCCACAGACACTACGGGAAACCCGACGTTTGCCGAGTGTTGCACTCTTTACCGAGTGGTTTTTCTCAGACACTCGGCAAAGAAGGTAATTGCCGAGTGTTTAAAAAAACACTCGGCAAAGATTTCTTTGCCGAGTGCCAAAAAAGAACACTCGGCAAAGAGGTGTTTGCCGAGTGTTTTTTCCAATTACACTCGGCAAACAAATTTTCAATTAATTTTTTAATGCACTAAATTAATTCAAATCAAAAAGTTTTGAACTACAAAGTTGCATGACTTCTCAAGATCTATACGTTTTATTTTGATCATTTTTCATATGACAAAGCGCTAATAAATTTGTTCAAAACATCAACATCTCCTGTATAGTTTCATAAAACTAGAAGTGAGATATATAAAATTTGTGAACAATGTTACTATTACTATGTCAAATGAATAAATGACCAAAATAAAAGTTGTAGATCCTCAGAATTTATGAAACTTTGTAGTTCAACACTTTTTAATTTGAATCAATTTTGCTAAAGAAATATAGGTTTGAATTTTCTCAAGTTTGAATTTTGAATTTTTTGAACGACTTTAGATGGAGAAACGATCAAAATGAAAGTTATAGAACTCTAAAAGTTATGAAATTTTGTAGTTGACAACTTTGTTATTTGAAATCATATTGTCAATGGAAACTTAGTTTAAAAAAGTTCAAATTTAAAATTCAAATTTTGTAAACGACCTCAGATGACAAAATGATCAACATGAAAGATGTAGATTTCAAAAAGTTAAGAAAGTTTGTAGTTGATAACTTTTTCATTTGAATTCGTTTAGGTCTTCAAATAATCACTTGACACTCGGTTTAGTATAATATGTGTAGAATCAAAATGGAACATGAACACATTTGATGCTTCCGTGTAGTGGTAAAGAGAGTCTTGTGCGAAGGGGAGGTCATGGGTTCGAATCCCGCCGGATGCATAGAGTGCTCACCTCATTAAAAAAAAATATTTTTGCTATTTTTTTGGATATTTTTTCGATTTACATTTTGCCGAGTGTTTCTCTTTGCCGTGTGTAAAATGGCACTCGGCAAAGGCTTTGCCGAGCGTCCGACAAAAAGCACTCGGCAAAGAGCCCTTTGCCGACTAGAATTTGCCGAGTGCTATTTGCCGAGTGTAAACACTCGGCAAACCCTTTGCCGAGTGCTATAGTGGCTTTGCCGAGTGCATCTAGCACTCGGCAAACTACAGATTTCCCGTAGTGAGATAACTTATCTGAAGAAAACAAACTTGGGGAAGGTGGCTTTGGCCCCGTGTATAAGGTAAATATCACAATGTCGTACATATTCTACTCCTTCCTGTCAAATTTTCACTTTCAGCAAAATTTTCACAATGTCGTACATACTCTACTCCCTCCGTCCCAGAATGTAAGCATTTTTGGGTTTGGTCAAAGTCAACAGTTTTTAGCTTTGACTATGAATAACCAAAAAAACTTTATGTTTGATCATGTATAAAGGATGTTGTTAGATTCATCGTGGAACTAGCTATCATAATATGTAACTCTTTATGTTAAAAAAAATATATTTTTATGCATATTGATAGTCAAAGTTGATAAGGATTAACTTTGTCCAAATCCAGAAATGCTTATATTCTAGGACAGAGGTAGTACCTTCCTATATATGAAAACTCCATACAAATAAATTGCTTCACTTGTGCGTCATAAACAAATAACAGAACCTGGTTTGCGGCAAGTAAAACATACATCCTGTCATGCCACCGAAGGAATTTTGAATGCTAGTGTGTACCTCATATATGTTTCACAGGGTCAGTTTCCCGATGGAGTTGAGATAGCTGTTAAGAGGCTCGCTTCACATTCAGGACAAGGTTTGGTCGAGTTCAAGAACGAGGTACAACTCGTAGCCAAACTCCAGCACACAAATCTCGTTAAGCTCTTGGGATGCTGCTCTCAAGGAGACGAGAAAATTTTGGTCTATGAATACTTGCCAAACAAAAGCTTGGACTTCTTTATCTTTAGTATGTACATTGAAGCGTCTCCGCTTTTCGCAGGATCGAGTCGGTCAAGCGCTGATGAACAGACGCAACAGTACAGCATATAAAAAGCACGAATTAAGTCTTTAAGTGGTTACATTAATCCAATTAAAACACAGAGTCGCACAGCGGAAATAAACGGTACAAGTACAAGTCCAAACTAGTAGAAATACAGCGCACGCGTTCACGATACAATAAGAACCCGCATCCAAAGTCATGAAGATGCGGACTCGAGAGGAGATCACTCCTCAGTCTCCCAGTGGGCTGTCCAACCAAAGGGAAGCTGGCCATCCCACTGTCCACCTCCACCCGTAGAGTCGGGGATAAAGGTGCTACCTGCAATAAAATCATAAATAGCCAAACCCTGAGCAACTAATACTCAGCAAGTCTTACCCGTCAAATTGACTATCTACAGCCAACTCCTAATTATGCAAAGGCTACAATGGGGTGGCTGACGCGATTGCATAAAGCGCACTAATTACTTGATCCTTACTTTCAAGTTTTAGTTCCAATTAAGTACTTAACCAATAAAGCAGTGTTCATATATCTAGAACAGGTATAGTAACAATACATCAACGGTGACAGTATATATAGCAATGTAAATAGCAGTAAAGTAATAGACTAGCATCATCATCTCATCAATCATGTCACACTACGAGGTGACTCAGTGAGCAAGGTTGCTCTTGACTGAGAGCGGCGGCATCGATGTACATCCTGCAGGAGAAAACCTGACCACACGCCATACGCGGCAAAGGCCACATACGGTAACCGTTTACGCTACGTGCCACCAGAGCTGTACCAGATTCTACTCCTCCCGAGGAAGGGCTCTCCCACCGCAGCCCCCGTCCCGGACGGCTGACTGCGCGGGACGCCACCCTACCTCTCCCAAATACCATGATAGAAAGAGTAAAGTATCTACCAGACATCCAGGGCGACGCAGGCTACTAGGTTTACTAGGCCCGTAAAAACACTAGCATGTGAGTCAGTACGTTCAAACTTACTCAACAGGGCCAACAACGGACGGTCCTTAATCAACACAGACGGGGCTACACCACCGTGAAGGCCCAGCCTTCTCCAACCATCCTATACAAGCAATTCCCCGTCCGGTCTCAACAAATCCTAAATCCAGCTAGTACAATCCAGGAGTCCCTATCATGCGAGTGGGACCTACCACTCGACTTCTACCGTCCGCTAGCCACTAAGCCTAGCAAGTTCTAACGTAACCTAGACCACATCTATGAAAATAGGACACAAGGTAGATCAGGAAGGGTAGTCCTAATGCAGTTCTAAGGTTTCACATCAACTCCTAATAAACCTAATGCACAATCAATTACTAGCCCCAATCAAGTGCGAAAATAAAATCCTAATTAGGGAGGCATGCATCGGGGCTTGCCTGGCTCAGGAGCGTAGCTAACAGGGTCAGCGGGGTCAGTGTCCTGCTGCGGTCGCTCCTCCTGCACCTCCTGGGCCTGTTCCTCCGGCAGCTGGAAGTCCAGTGGCTCCGGAGTCGTCTCTGTCACTACACGTTATGACAAGGAATAATACAAAGTTAGATGCAAGGATATGATGCAATTAATGATTTAACTACTTGATAGGACAGTCATTTACACTGTAAGTGCAAATGATTAACTTTGTTAATTAATTTCGCCTGGAGTATTTCCTTCATTAACTTTTAATTAAGTTTACCATTAATCAACTTAGGCAAGTTAAATGAATAATGTGATTTCGAAAGTGAATTTATGTCCAGTGGCATTTTTCTGGTGAAGAGTGCCACCGGAAGTAATTTATGGTGAAGTTTCATGATTTATTGCAAGGTAGATTATTTATAATAATTTATACGGTGCAGAGAATGATTTAAATCATAAGAAAATAATTAGACAACATGTGACAGTGGAAAAATGCTCTGTAGGTGTGTTATCAGATTCTTAACAGGCATGCAAGAGTTCAGGATTTATTGGACAACAGAGAATTTATAACGAATTAAACAAGATCTGGACAGATGTATTTTCCAGAAAATACACAATCTGCAAAAGTGCTTTTTGGTATTTTTTGTGGGTCGATCTGAGTGCAAGGAAGTCAGAAAAATTGGATTTACATTTTTCGGAGTTGTATTTATTTTTCTATCGATTTTACAACTTTCAGGCAATTTCTGGAAATTAATTTAATTCGGAAAGGATTTGAAAGATGATGGGCCAATCAGATCTGGCCACAAAATGGGCTGCAGAGTCTGGGCCGCAGCAGATCTACTGTGCGCCGCACGGGATCCCGCCAATGAAAACTCAAGCCGCACCTGCGGCCATAAGGTTTGCCACATCGGATCTCCAGTAGCCGCACCGGATCCGGGGCCATGTGCTCTCCGGTGCGCTGGCCGGAGCGGCCACCGGAGCGCGGCGGCGCACTCGCCGGAGTGGCGGTTCCGGCGATCATTTGGAGCAAGGATAGGTCGGGGAGAGGCAGCGCGAGGTGGAGAACTCACCTCACTACACACGGACGCGGGGGAGTGGCCGGAGGGCAGTCGGCGACGAGGTATGGCGGAGCGGTGAAGTCCGGCGAGGTCGAAGGGTCGCCGTAGTGGCCAGTGAGATGCACGTGCTGGTCCTACAGCTTCACGAAGTCGAGGTAAACGTCGTCGTTGCGCGTGTCGATGGCAAGGTGGCCGGGAAGGGAAAGTCCGCCGCGGAAGGGAACGACGACGAGGAACCGGCGACGGAAAAACTTGATGCTCCGGTGATTCGGGCTGCGACGAAGGAAAACCAGTGAGCAACGGAGGCGCGCAAATGAGTGGTGCATCACCGAGTACAACGTGAAGACGTGGAGCTCACCGGCGTGCGACGAATTGAAGTCGAGGCGGCGGAGCTCGTTTGCCGGGCTCGGGGAAGAAACCTCGATTCTCAAAACTCACGGAGGGAAGAAGAATGGCAGCGCCATGGATATCTTGAGGACGTCGCGGCGCAGCTCTAGGCCAAGAAACGCGGCTGGAGTAGCTCCACAGCGGCGGCGCGACAGTGAGCTCCCGAGCGGCACGGCAATGGCGGTGGGGGCGGGCTAGGGTTTGGCGCTGGGGAGCTCGTGCGAGGAGGCTCGAGCGGGAATGGAGCGTGCGGACAGGGAGGGAGAGCGCCTTATCTGCGGCTGTCCGAGCCAGGGTGGGCGTGGGCGGCGCGGCGAGGCCGTACGCCGTCATCCACGCGGCGCGCGACGGCGGGGGAAAAGACGATGTGCCGCTGACGAGTGGGTCCCATGGGATCTTTTCTTTTTCCCGAATTAATTCAAACTGAAATTTCCCCAAACTTTGGCGCTCGATTCGAACTAGCAAACGAACTCCAAAAATTATGAAACCAGTTGCATTCGAAAGATCATGAAATTATATTTCCAGTGACATAACATGCACATCTCAATTCGAAATAGAATTCAAATGGCAGCTAGTCAAAGTTGGACATTTTTGGAACTTTGGGGATTTATTTGAGCATCGAAATGAATTTCAAAAATCACCAAAAATTCTGCAAAATTCTTATTTCGCAAGGGCTATCTACTGGTATTTTTGGTTGCTCAAGTTGTTATGGAAAATTTTGAGTTGCTTCACAAGCATGTGTTTGGCCATTATTTAAATTTTGTATTTCGAATTTGAATTTGAATATGGTTCAAGGTTCGTTTCAGTTTGTGAGTGTGCATCAGTTGGGCATCAGTGACACGGGGTGTCACATACATGGTAATTTATCTGCTCTCAAGGGGAGTAGGTGTCTCAAGACACATGAAAACTTTTTCCATATTTCTCAGTACAGTGTTGTTTGTTTCCTGTTATATATACTAACATTCAATTGGTGATGCGCAAGAAGATGAAACTAGAAAGATTTTATTGGATTGGAACAAGCGCCTAGATATAATTGAAGGGATAGCAGAAGGGCTTCTCTACCTGCATAAGCACTCCCGGCTGCGTGTCATACATCGAGACCTTAAATCAAGCAACATTCTCTTGGACAGCGAAATGAATCCTAAAATTTCTGACTTTGGGCTAGCAAAAATATTTAGCTCAAATAACACAGAAGAAAGCACTACAAGGAGAGTGGTTGGTACATAGTAAGTGTAGCACAAATTCACTTTATTTCGACACCTATATCACAGATCTACCATATATAGTAATTATTGGGCATATATTACTACATCATTTCAGTGGCTACATGGCTCCCGAGTATGCATCCGAGGGCCTCTTCTCTATCAAATCTGAAGTATTCAGCTTTGGTGTTCTGGTTATTGAGATCCTTAGCGGAAAAAGGAATTCTGATAGCCATGAATGTGGAGATTTTATCAATGTCCTTGGATACGTAAGTTTAATTACTGGCACACATGTGGCATGCTTTTGTTCATTTGGTATCACATCTATGTTAATTATTATGTAATGAAATTACAAACAGGCATGGCAATTATATGAAGAGGAAAGATGGAGTGAACTAATTGATACATCATTGGTACCCATGCATAACTCGGGTGAAATAAGGAGGTGCATGAACATTGCTCTGCTATGTGTTCAAGAGAACGCAGCTGATAGACCAACCATGTTAGATGTTGTTGCAATGCTAAGTAGCAAGACTAAGATCCTGGCTGAGCCAAAGCACCCAGCATATTTTAATGTACGGGTAGGAAATGAAGTGACACCCACTACCGCTACTAAGTCAGGCAGTATCAACGACATGACCATGTCTATCTCATCTGCTAGATAGTTTTTATTTATGCCATGGGGGTTTCACTGAGATAATGTATCAAAATACAGCACCGTAGATGCATGTTATATAGTTCTTAGTTTAGTACTTAGTCTAGTTTAAGTGCATGTTTGAGTATAAGTGAATTGCCCGTCTTTCTTCATCAGCTTAGGCTTTTGGGGTCAACTGGCTAGTGTGTGCAGCTCAATATGGTATCAGGGCAAGAGGTCTGAGTTCGAATCCTAACTGACACAATTTAATAAATAAATTATTACCCACTCCAATATTCCACATTTACGGCCTTGAGGAGCCTGCACGTGAGAGGAAGTGTTGAACTATAAGTGAATGACCAACCTTTCCCCGTCATCGTAGCCTTTTGGGATCAACCGGTTGGTTCTTCGATGCTTGATACATTGATACTGCTGCTTATATGTCTGTTCCTTCCTTCTCCTCTGTTTTCTGCAGTGAAATGCAACTTGTACTGTTGCAAGCCTTGGTTCCGTTGATTGATCATGATAATAAAGAAATTATATTTCAGAGTGGTTGTGCTGCCGCCGGCGACCTCCACTGATCCAGCGGCGAGTGCCCTTCACGCAGCGATGTTTGCTGCCCCTCCCACACCCAGATAAGCATCTGGGGCAAGGTAGTGACTGCTCCGCAAAATGCATGCGCCGCCCAGGCATCTTGCTTCTCACTCAATGATTGCCAGAGAGAGGTGCACGCGCGCGATCGCAACAGACAACCTCACCATGCACGCGTCGTGGCATGAACTGGTTGTAATGGCCAGCTACTTTTCTTCCACGTCCTTTTCCAACGATAGGATTGGAAACATGGATCACAAACTGGGCTGCTCATTCTACGTCTCGAAGAGCTCACAGTCTACGGCGCTTGCGGACTCTATCAAGGATTTCCTATACAGCACCCGGGTTCTCCGCTCCCCACGCGCCCCTCCTCCCTCCCACCAGGCGCTACGAGTGTCCGATCCTTTCCTGCCACCACTTGCGCTACGCAATGGCCGTGGATCCAGCAGCGTGCAGTATTCATCTGGCAATTACTACCTTGTTCGGTTGTTCTGATGCATGGAGTGGACGAATTGAGGTGACATCTGTCAAATAGCTCCTCTACAATCAGGCGTCGTTGTTGCAACAGGCAGATGTAGCACCTGAAAAGGATGTAATTGCAGAGAACAAACACGTGAATAGGTTATGTGTATCGTCTGGATATAAAAGGAACCCGATAGTAACAAGTTTAAATTTGTAAATCACATCATGTTATGGTGTTCCTACGTCTAGTTTGTTAAAATGTTTGATACACACCAGATGAACGGAAATGACACTCGTGAGCTTCCTGACGTCTCCCAGGCCCAACGCCTCGACCATGCTGCTACTTGTTGGGTTGAAGAATATCTGAATGAGGGGTTGGCTGCTTCTTGCATACACCTTGCAGTATTTATAGCTTAATGTTCCCACATTTACAACTCTGAACAATAATGAGGCTTCACATGAGAAAAAGGCGTTGATGGCACGGCTCAACTATTCTCTGCAATGATAAAAAAATGAAAAAGCAAAAAGGGAAAACAATTTCATAGTGTGTGGAGGAGCTTGTGCCTGCGACATGTGTGACACCCCGTGTCACTGAATTCAGCCAGCACACACATCACCATCTGAACAGAACACAAAAGAGAAATCAAACTTGAATTCGAAATCATTTATCCAAACTTTTGTCAAATCCAAGCTTCTGAAAGAACTCAAAAATTTTCATAACAACCTGAGGCAACCAAAATTTCTGTAGATAGCCCTGCTGATATCATAATTTTGGAGAATTTTCCATGATTTTTAGAAATTCATTTGGTGGCTCAAATAAATCCCTCAAACTTAGAAAGTACCCTAATTTGACCAGATGCCATTTGCAATCCTTTTGGAATCCAGATGTGCATGTTGGCCAGATGATAGAACATTTCACGAGCTTTCTCATGGTACCAAATTTGTGAATTTTTAAGCTCGTTTGCTAGTCCATTTTGTGTGCCAAAATTTGGGGAAAATCACAGTTCGAATAAATTCGGAAAAAGAAACGATGCTGCCAGGCCCACTCGTCAGTGTCGTCTCTCTCGCCGAACCGCGCAGGAGTTTTTCTGCCGCGTGGACGCCGGCGTACGGACGCGCCGCACCGCCCACGACCACCTCGCCCAGGCCAAAGACGCGCAGCGCTCCCCTCCCCGCTCTCTCTCCAGCTCATTCTCTTCCGTCGCCCTCCTCGCCCAACCCTAGCACTTGCCTCGCAATTGCCGCGTCGAGCTCAAGCTCGAGCTTGCCCGTGTTCACCGCCGACGAGCCGTGTCCAGCTGAGCCGCGCTGCGAGAAGCTTCGCGTAGACTCCCTACGGCTCCACCATGGCCGCCGACCCTTATTCCCAACCGTGAGGCGCGAATCGAAGTTGTCTTCCCCAACCCCGGCCAACCGTGTCACCGCCACGCCGCCGCCCGATTTGCCGTGCTCCGGTGAGCCTTTTTCCAATCCCTCGCATCTCGACCTGAAAAGCTACCTCGCGTACTTTCCTGACCCATATTTCCCTCTGGTCCTCGGCCCAGGTCGCCGGAATCAGATTTTTCCCCGTCGCCGCCGCATTGCCGTGCCAACCCCGTTGACGAGCCTCCGCCGCTTCTCTTCGTCAATGCGTGCGACGTCAAGAACCAGCTCCGCGAGGAGGAGCTTCCGCGCCAACAGCTGCAGCTGGAGAAACTCGGTGCCGAGCTCACGACCCTGCCGAACTTCCTCCACTCGCCGCCTCTCGTCGTCGAGCTCCTTCCGGTCATCCCCGCGGGCTCTCGATCGTTGAGGTGAGCTCGCAGTCCCGCGCATTACCTTCTCGCGTTAGCCCTTCAGCACATGGCCGCCAGGAACTCAACTCCGGCGTGCGCGCCGCTGCTTTCCGGCGACGGCTCCGGCTAACACAAACTTGGCTGCATAGTCTGGATCTGGTGTGGCTGTGCAGGATTCTTTGCGCATAACCGTGACTTGTGTGCCCTCAGATCTGAGTGGCTGGATCACCTTGTGGCCAGTCCGGATCTGATGTGGCCAGAACTCCGCAGTCATCTTTGTGGCCCGGATCTGATTGGTCCGCCCAATTTTAATCCTTTCCGAAAATGTATAAATCACCAGAAATTGTCTAAAGCTTGTAAAATGCATAGTAAATCGAATACATCTCAGAAAAATGTGAAACCAATTTCGTTGGACTCTTTGTGCTCAGATCTATTTGGATTTAGGATTTGTTGAGACCGGACGAGGATTTTGTTTGTATAGGATGGTTGGAGAAGGCCGGGCCTTCACGGTGGTAGCGCCGTCTGTATCGGTTAAGGACCGTCCGTTGTTGGCCCTGTTGAGCAAGTTCGAACGTACTGATCACATGCTAGTATTTTTATGGGCCTAGTAAACTTAGTAGCTCGAGTTGCCCTGTGTGCGGTGGAAGCCTGCCCTTTCTATCATGGTATTCGGGAGAGGAATGATGTTTCCCAATTAGGGCGTACGTCTGGGACGGGGACCGTGCGGGAAGGCCTTTCTCGGGCGGGGTTGGATCCGGCCTAGCTTCAGGGGGACCCTTGCAAACGGTTGCCGCATGCGACTTTACGCGTGTGCGTCGTGTGGTCAGGTTTTCTCCTGCATGATGTACATCGATGTCGCCGCTCTCGGTCAAGAGCAACCTTGCTCACTGCGCCACATCGTAGTGTTATATGATTGATGATGATGATGATGATGCTAGTTATTTACTGCTATATTTATCTATTATTACTGCTACACTGCTTATTTGATGTATTGTTACTTATTATCTGTTTAGAGATAAGTGCACTGTATTATTGGTTAAGTACTTAATTTGAAATAAAGTCTTGCTGAGTAACTAGTACTTAGGGTTTGGCTCTTTATGTTTTTGTGTAGGTATAGATTTTGCTTCCACTGCTGCTTGGTGAAGTTCCTCCAGGTCCACATCGCGGGCTTCGATGTGCGGCCAAGTATCATCGAGTGCTGTAGAATTGGTATAGTTGAGACTTCCGCTGTGCTACTCACGTATTTTAATTCATTTAAGACTTATAATAACTTAAAGATGTAAAATTTGTACTTTTTATGTGATGTACTGTTGTGTCTGTTTATCAGCACGTACCGACTCGATCCTGTGAAAAGCGAAAATGCTTCAACATGTCTCTTCATGACACAGATATTTGGCGAGTGAGGTAAAAACTTCTAATGAGCAGACACCAGTGCTCGACATTGTTAGCATTGTTGAAGATACTGCAGTTGATGATGGACATGTCATCTCCAAACTTGGGATTCTACACTTGAAATTAATTTTGCTTTGAAAGTTATGCCTTAGATCAAAACATGTTTTTTTTCTCAAACTTGTGTGATTTAGAACCAAATTTTTATTCTTGCAGAAAATAGAATAAAATTTTATTATATTTAATTCTTGAAACAGGTTTTTGTTAATGGATTGGTACTGCTTCTTGCCCGTCCTCTGTTCTCCGCTGTTTCTTACAAATGAAATACCTGTACTTTTGTAGGCCTTATGCTCAGTTCCTCACTAAAATTGATGATCATAATGCTGATAAAAAACATTTTCTTTGGTGGTTTATCGAGAGATTAATTGATTAGGTTCAAATAAAACCTGAGAAACTATCAAGTCCTTCAGTTTTACCACTGGAAATTAGTTTGCAGGTGCACTGAAAGTAAAACATGTGCTCCTCAGCGTCTCAATGCACAGCGTGTGCAGCAGTGAGAGAATACAGACCCACC
>RWGY01000019.1:0-15464 GCA_007726485.1 Eragrostis curvula
ATGCAAAAGAAAGAAAATAAAGCTCACAGAAGATGAGCATGAAAAGAAAAAGAAAATTTATCTGCTCTCATTTTGAGCATGGAAAAAGAAAGAAGAAAAGATAGCCATGCCCCAAAATATAAAATAAAGAGAGGTGAACAAAAAGAGGAGTAGTCACTTACACCACCATCCACATATACACACTTGCACATCTTGATCTTTGATTGTATGGCTTGCTATCTCCGTGGATCCACTCTTTTGGTTTTGCAAAATATGAATGCAAGTATGCCTCTCTTCATATCCTACCTTGAGCTCCACAAAAAGCCTATTAGATGTAGGATGAGGCAACACACATGCCTTGGTGAGGAATGAAAACACCACTTGAGCGACTCGAGAGTATCACTTGAGGAACTTGGTTTTATTTTTGAAAATCCTTTTGAAAACCTCCGGAGAATAAAAGCAAGACAAGGAATGAGAAAACAAATGCTCGTACACCGTTCTCTCTCTCAACCGCCCAAGGTGAAGTATAAAGCAAAAGCCCCATAAGGACTAAGGGACAAGGGTGAGTTACCTTGGCCAACTTATTCAACTCAAGGATGAGTATCTTTGTTATACACTTGGTACCTTTGAGAAGTAGGCATTGTAGCAACTCCTAATCAACAACCTAAAGTCCTACTTCCTTCTCGGGACGAGCAAGGGGTAAGCTTGGGGGAGTTGTTGACGGTCGTTACGGACCAATTTTGACCGTCAACTAGCTCAATAAACAAGAAGGATTGGACATTCTTTACACGCACTTTATTTAAGAATAACCTATTTCCACATGTACCTCTAGATTTTAGTGTGCAGGTGGAATAAGGGAGAAATCCAGGTGAAATCATGCCCCAAGGCGACGAATCAACACTTCTACAAAACAACGTTCGCCGCGGGAATACAACTCCAAGACAAAAGGCCAAATCTCGTCAAAGTCCAACACAACTAAGGCCAAATGCACCTGGACCAGAGAAGTAAACCCAGAGGGGGAGCCACCTGCCAAAGCCCAGCCCAGGAGGGGCCAGGCACAGGTCGGCCGACCCCCCCTGGCCAGGTCGGCCGACCTGGCAGGGTGGCCCCTGGGCCCATCTTTCTATGGCGGTTTGTAGCCGACCTCTGGAGGTCGGTTCCCCCTGCATTAATTGCCACCGACCTCGGGAACCGCCTCAAAGTTGCCGACCTTCAAGGACTATATAAGGAGGGGTACCCCCTCTCCTTCCAAGACACACAATACACAAGGATCATTCCCTCCTCCTCACACTAGAGCTAGAGGCAATTCTAGGTAGTGCTAGGCTGAGTAGTGGGCTGCCCTATTGCTCCCAAAGTCTTGTGGAGAATTGGGTAGCGCTCTTGTATCCTTTCTCTCTCTTTGTAAGACTTGTTATTTAATCTATGGAATACAAGTATTCATATAGTTGTTATGAGCTTGCTAGTTCTATCATGGTCTTGTATGATCATTCGTTTTTCGTTCATGCTCGTTCATCGTTCGTTCTTCGTTCGTTCACACTCGATCATCGATTATTCTTGAACTTGCTTAATCGTTCATCGTTCGTCGCTCGTGCTTGAGCGATGAACGCTTATGCATGACTTAGTGCTAGCTTTGATCCCTTTTATCTAGTTTATGCTAGTTAAGCTAGTTGTTCTCATAATTAGGCATCGGGCTCATTGTCCTGCAAAGGTGCTCTAGATTTACCACCCCGTCGATCCGAAGGGTTGGGGGTGCCTCGAGGGATCTAGAGTCGTGGTTAGTAACGCCGGCATGGTGCCGGGGTAGTCTATCCACCCTTGGGTATGTGCGTGTCCCACGGTTTGTAGAGGTAGGTGGCAGAAAGTGACAGCCCTGTCCATCCAAAGGAACCCTCCACGTTCGGGCACGGCATAGGAGTACGTAAATAGGCCGGAGTCGCGAGGCAGACCTTGCGTATGCCGGATCTCCCGATGTTGCCTAGGCATTAGACGCTTGCTTGTGCTTGCATGACGCTAGATGATAGGTAGAGGTTGTGCACGCTATGTGAATGTTGTACCTTTGGAGCAGTAGCTCGCTAGTCTAACTTAGCATTGCTTAGGATTGTCTCTCGCCTTTTATTAGAGAGAGTGGAATGCCTTCGTGTGTGTCACACTATCCTTATTATTATTAAACCTTACCCCTGCATTGGAATATGGTTATATCACTTATCGTTTGTAACACCATGAACATAAGTACTCTTGTCAACCATGTCTTCCTTTGGGAAAATTAAATACGATACCCTGGAATACTCTCGGGTGAAATGCTACAACGGGTTATCCGTCCGCTTGCGGATATTCTATTTGACATGACAAACCTTATAATTCATATCTAGTACTTGTTACTAGTTGTGGATTATTTGGTTAAATAGTGCAAGTGAACATTTCCATAACCCCCGGCGTCTCCCCGCGGTCGCGTGTTTCCCGCGTGACCGTAAGAGACGCCAACACGTATCGGCAGGTCAATTCCTAGGTTTCATTGTTCATGAAAAGGGAATCGAGATTGGACCAAGAGTATGGAATCGATCAAGAAGATTCAATCTCCAACCAGCAAGAAAGAGTTGCAGTCCTTGATCAGCAAAATCAATTTTGTGAGGAGATTTATTTCTATCCTTTCTGGAAAAATTAATGCTTTTACTCCACTGTTGAAGCTTAAGGCAGATCAGGAGTTTCGATGGGAGGCCCAGCATCAGAAGGCACTTGATGATATCAAGGAATATCTAATTTCACCACCTGTATTGGTGCCACCTAAGCCGGGTGTTCCTTTCAAGTTATATTTGTCTGCCGATGACAAGTGCATTGGTTTGGCTTTCACACAAGTGCAAGACGACGAGGAGAGGATCATTTTTTATCTCATTCATCGGTTCATAGATGCAGAGACCAGATATTCTGAAATTGAAAGGTTATGCTTATGCCTTTATTTCTCTTGCACTAAATTAAGACATTATTTGTTGTCCGAGGAATGTACTATTGTTTGTCCAACCGATGTTGTCAGATACATCTTGTCCGCTCTAGTGTTGAAGGGCAGACTCGGGAAGTGGATGTTGGCTATTGCCGAATTTGATCTTAAGTATGAGTCTGCTAAAGCTGTGAAGGCCCAGGTGTTTGCCGATTTGGTTGTTCAGCATGGGGGGCATGGTGCAGGATTGGTGGAACCAGTTCCATGGCGTTTGCTTTTTGATGGATCTATTTGCAAACATGGATGTGGCATCGGCATTGTTATCATCACCCCTAAGGGGGCCAGGTTTGAGTTTTTGTTTCCAGTTGAAGCTCATACTAGCAATCAAGTTGAATATGAGGCTGTGTTGAAGGGGCTACAACTGTTGAAGGAGGCTAATGCCAATTTTGTCGAAGTTGTCGGAGATTCTTTGCGGCTTGTGGGGCAGTTGAATAATGAATATGATTGCAAATATGAAGTGCTTCGGGATTATTATCAGAAGTCTCAAGATTTGATGAAGAGCTTCAGGCATATCACAATCAGCCATGTTCCTCGACAAATAAACTCTCAGGCTAATGATTTGGCTCAGCAAGCATCTCAGTATCGGCTCATTGTGAATTCTGTTGATGATGGAGCCGATGTCGATTTGCAAGATTGGAGGATCAAGATCATGGATTATTTGAGGGATCCAGCCCAGAAGACGTCCAGGAAGCTGCGGTATAAGGCAATGAAGTATGTGCTTGTCGATGATCAGCTTTATTGCAAGACTTTGGAGGGTATTCTTTTGAAGTGTTTGGGAACCGATGAAGCCAAAAGGATGCTGATGGGGGTTCATGATGGAATTTGTGGGGCTCATCAATGGGCATACAAGATGAAGTGGTTGATTAGGAGAGGAGGGTACTTCTGGCCTACGATGCTTGAGGTTGCTTTCGAATATTACAAGGGCTGCCAAGATTGTCAGAAGTTTGGATCGATTCAGAGAGCTCCGGCACCGGCAATGAATCCTATCATTAAGCCGTGGCCGTTTATGAGGATGGGGGATCGACATGATCGGTGAGATTAATCCTTCGTCTAGCAAGGGACATAAGTATATATTGGTGGCTACATATTACTTTACAAAATGGGTTGAAGCGGTACCTTACAGGACTGTGGCTTCAAGGGATGTGATTGCTTTCATCAAGGAACATATAATTTACCGATTTGGTATTCCTTAGACTATCACCACAGATCAGGGTTCTATTTTTATTTCTAAGGAGTTCAGAGATTTTGCTGACAGCATGGGCATCAAGTTGTTGAATTCATCACCGTATTATGCTCAAGCCAACGGTCAGACTGAAGCTTCAAATAAGACATTGATCAAGTTGATTAAGCCCAAAATACAGGAACAGCCAAGGAGGTGGCACACCTTGTTAGCCGATTCATTGTGGGCCTATCGTATGTCTCGACATGGATCAGTACAGGTGACACCGTATCAGTTGGTTTATGGACATGAAGCTGTTTTGCCTTGGGAGATCGTCACAGGGTCTAGAAGGGTC
Organism: Eragrostis curvula; assembly: GCA_007726485.1. Classification (NCBI taxonomy): domain Eukaryota; kingdom Viridiplantae; phylum Streptophyta; class Magnoliopsida; order Poales; family Poaceae; genus Eragrostis; species Eragrostis curvula. The sequence goes on from RWGY01000019.1 coordinate 4,486, forward strand.
GAGTTGCAGAATCAGTTGACAGCGGAACAATTTCATGACTTAATGATGGATGAATCGGAAGATGTTTGTCAGAAAAAGGTTGGTTGCGTTACAGAGGATCCAAGATAATAAAGCACGGGTGGCTCAGCATTATAACAAGAAGGTGATGACCAAGCAGTTTGATGAAGGAGAGCTAGTTTGGAAGGTCAAGTTGCCGATTGGTTCACGAGATAACCGTTTTGGCAAGTGGTCACCTAATTGGGAAGGTCCTTATATTATTAGCCGATGCGTACCCGGTAATGCTTATATTTTGAAAGAATTGGATGGCGAAGAGTTTGACCAAGTGCTTAATAGGAAATATCTAAAGAAGTACCACCCTAGTATTTGGGTGGGGTCATAAAGTGTTCGGATAAATTTTTACTAGAGCCGACGTTAAGAGCGTCGCCTTTGAGATGGCCGATGCCGATGGTGTCGCCCTTAGACAAAATAAAGGAAACTAAATGGAAATAAAGGCGGATATATATATTACAGAGGATATCCAAAGTGCTGGAATACAAAACACTTGAGTGTTTGACTACTGTTACATCAAGCACGACGAGGGTACAGATAGTCACGAATTACATCCAGTGCATGAGTGCGGAGCTGGTCGATTTCAGCAAGGACATAGTTGTCGTTGTCATCAACTTCGACCTCTGCAGGCACGGACTCCCATGTGCGCCCTGAAGCAGCGATGGCGGCGTCAACTACATTCTATTATCGGAGCCTGTCAATATTGATCATAGTTATGTTCTTCTCCGATGCCAATACTTCTTGCTCATTGGCTTGCAGGGCCACTCTCAGGTCATTGGCTTCTTTCTTCAGCTGGTTTAGCCAATTCTCTTCTTCTGCAAGCCTCGTCTTCAGCGAGTTTAATTTCACCATCTCCTCTTCAAAAATTTGGAGGGCCTTCTCAGCTTCTTCAACGAGTTGGCACCGCTTAGATCGGCGGTTGATGTTCTCTTGAGCCTGCTCGAGTCGCATCGCCGAAAATCCAAATATGCCACCGGTTGAAGAGCCACCCTCAAATCTTTTGAGAGTCGACGTTGGACGGGCTCAAACCTGGCACGGACTGAGCTCACATTCTGGGTAAGGCTGTCTATGGTTGCGTGCTCGATCCTGGTCTCCAGCTCGATTAGTATGTTGCGAATGTCGATTGGCAGCGGTTGTCGATGGTGCATAGCGATGATTGGCTCTATCATGCGCGCCTGCCAAATAAAAGAGATGATTAGATGGTAAAGTGGATAGAGATGGGAAGGGTCAATGTTGTTACCTGAGATGAATCGACATCAGCAGAGATAGAAGTGGTTGCCGCTTGAGAAGAAGATGCTCCGGGGTCTGACGGGATCTTGGGAGTGACCAGGACAAGGGTCCCTTGTGCAGTTTTGGCTCGTCGATGGAAGGGTTTTTCGGTCCTTTTTCTCTCTATTCTTCAACCGGAATGTTTGCCGATGCCTCTTCTCTCTGCCCTTCGACTGGGATGTCTGCCGATTTTCTTTCTTCGTGCTCTTGTGCGTGCTAAAACATGAGTTAATAAAGATATGAGTGTCGGTAGCTATGTGATGAGGGAAAACCTGAGGCTGGTTGTCGATGCCAGTTTCTTCAGAGACCAAGTGAAGAGGAGCCTGTTGGATGTCGATGTCGATTTCCCCTGAAGCTACATGAACTGGTGTTTGTTGGATGTCGACGCCGATTTCTTCTTGAGGGTTGGCAGTATCCTCTTGGGTGTCGACATGGGCTTCAGAAGAAGGGGATGCTTTCGGGATTTTCTTCGGAGTCATTCTGGGAGATAAAACCAAAGTAAGGTGCCAATATTGAATAGATTAATAAAAATTACAGATAGAGTTGCTTACTGGACTGCTCGGAGGAGTCGGCGCAGAATTGGGTTGTTTCAGGAGAGCCTTGTGACGTTTGGCTGCTGTCTTGGTGCGGGCGCCCTTTCTCTTGGTCCCGGAAGATTGGCCTTTAATTACTTGGGCCGGTGTCAGCGCATCGGAGCTGAGAATAGGCTCTGGATTTGCAGGTACGTAGACGATGCCGATTCCGCTATTGCTTGTGATGGGGACTTCTTCGACATCAGACTGCAGATGTATGAGAGATATAGTCAAATATTTGTCGATGGGAAGGAATAGAGAAGCAGTGAGTTACCTCTCCTATCGGTTCAGAGAGCACAAGGGCGGATATGAGCGAAGTAGTGTTTGTGGATCTAAGGTGTTTGTACCATTCTGCCCACCATTGTTACAGAGCTTTGTGCAGGAGGGGGTCAGCACAAGATTGTCGATGAAGCCGACGGATAAATCATCTGTCAGCCTGGACAGCCAAGAATATTCCAGACTTGATGAGATAGTTGCCCGAGCTTTGGCCTTGTCGGCGTAAAAAAGAGTGGGAGGAAGCTGGTTGAGACCCAATTGCCTTGCTGCGAACGAAGGATTGTAGAACTCGTATGATGGGTTCGATCGGCCTGATCCATTCAACCTATTGGTAATATACAAGGCTTGATGCAAGTCACGAAGATGGTTGCCGATGTTGCATTGTTGAGGGGATTGTCGGCCGGAAGGTGAAGGGGATCTCGAAGTGCTCCAAGATCGCTTGATTACCATAAGGGAACCATTCGAGGTGATCACTGCTAATGCCCTTATAGAAGGCTTTGAAATATGAAGCTAAGAGATCGGCAACTGTTGGCGATTCTTATGCGTGTAATTAATATTCCATTAATTCCGCAAGCGCACAGAACACCATTGTAGGATTTCACCTTGGAGTATTCCAGGGTTATCGTATTTATATTTTCCGCAGGGAAGTAGAGCGATAGGAAGTTGAAAAGTAACAAAGTAGATACTCATTATGTGAAATAACGATACCTTACTTAAGATGGGGGTAAAAGGGGTACATGATATATGGGTGGCACTCACCATATAATCCAAGAAAAGAAATAGAGAGTAGAAGTTATATTGGGAGAACAATGAGACAGAGACAAAGATTCCTATGTGTTAATCTTACATCTATTTACATCTAGCAATAGTTCTACAAGGTTATGTACTATAGCTAAGGTTATGCACACTCAAATCATGTTGTTTCGGAGCACAACCATTATGCCAAGGTTGGAACTGAACCCCAATACTGCAGGTTTCCCTTGGGACCTAGCCGCTATTGAAAACCCGGTTAGTTTGCCTTTGAATGTGATGGATTCAGAGGCCTGAACACGCCTGTCACACGTGGGGCTACCATCCTCCGTAAAGACATATGCTAGTTGTGCATAGGTATAGCTCTAAGCACTGTGCTTACAACTATCCTAGAGGAACTACCCTTGATCGAGAGAATAGCCCTATCTAAGAAATAGCATAGCTTTCACTAAGCACGAACTCCATTTCGGCCAAGCACTCACTCATACCACTTAGACACAATCACGAAACCCACAACAAGACTTTTATGAACACTAACTTAACTAAGTAAATAAACTTAAATAGAAAATAATTACTAAAAGAAATAAATAAAGAATAAACTAAATAATTATAGAAATAAGAAAAGAATAATTCTATAAGAGTTAAAGTACAAGAACAATACCGAAACTCCGAGAAGACTTCCAGAACCTCGACAAGAGCTCTCACTCTACTCTACTCTACTCTAACTCCCAATAGTAACTCTACTTCTACACAAATGAGTAATGGATCTCTTGGATCAGTGAGGTGCGAGTTGTCCCTACAGACCCCAGGGGTATTTATAGGGTCCTTAGGACAGTGGGCTTATGTAGCCGAAGGAAACTTGGCGGGGCCGCCAAGCCAGGCCAACCGGCCTAGTAGGGGGGCCGGCCGGCCGTCCACTGTGGCGGTTGGCCACCGCCTCTTGCGTGGACACTCCAGATCGCCTCCTGAAGTCGGTCCGAAGGTCGGTTACTTCGTGGGGGTGACAGAAGTGGGAGTAAGGACCAAGTTGAGGCCCAAACAGCCCATCTTCTGGAATGTCGGTGGAATTCTACCAAGTGGGCTTTGGTTTCCGCGTGTTTGGCCTGTTTACAGCCTATTGGAGGAAGACCAGGGTCAATGGGCGACAAGCGGAGCCAGCCAGCCTATGGTGGGACCGGCCGGCCTGCCTTTTCCTTGGTTCAGGCCCATTTTATTCCATAATTTGCTCCTGCATCCAAATATCACCGGAACTCGTGGAAGTATGTTAGTTCCTAACTACTATGCACAGAATCTTAGTGAATAGCCTTTATTTACCGATATGTTGGAGGTCGAAATGCATTTTAACGACCGTCAACAAACACCCTAAGCTTAACCTTTGCTCGTCCTCGAGCAAACAACTCAGGGTACCAGCGGACCAGGAGTTCCAAAGATAGCGCCCCAAGGGTAATAAAGATGCAACCACGTACTCCCTAAATGGTGGTAAGAATACAAGAGAACGGAACATTCATGAGTGTTGCACATGTGTGGGGCGTGTATGCTTCACCTTGTCATATAGCATTGAAAACTAGAACAGCACCTTTGGACAAAACAATTCTTAGCAGGTTCAAGTCCAGAGTTTTTATGTGCTGCAAGACAAGGTAAAAATTTCTCCTTTGTTTTGGTTCACACTTTCCTTCCTTCCAGTGAATCTATTCCTACAAGCTTCACTCAAATCCTACCTTCTACCAAATGAGGCTTGTATGTGGAGCTTGGTAAGGATATGCACATTTATCATGCATATATTGTAAAGCTAAAGAATAAATCTCAATAGACATAGCAACTCTTTATATCTCGGTCATGTGGTGAAATGGTGATAGAGGGGGAGAAGATGAACACACACTGATGGAGATGGTTTTGAAAACTTTTGGTCTTCTTTTATGCTTATGCTCAAGATATTTATGATAAGAACCTTAGTGCATTTTTTTGCAAGTCATGGAGTCTCTCTCTCTCTCTCTCTCTCTCTCTCTCTCTCTCTTCTTTAAGACTCCATGATGCATTAGCACTAGTGATGATAGGTCATGAGCATTTTGAAATATTCTTGAGCTTTTTTATGTAGACCAAAAAAGTTTTGCAAATGAGGTGATGATGGATGGAGATGTTTGATGATTTTTCAAACATTCCTTTTTGGTGGAAAGAAAACAAAAACTCACGTGAAGAAATAATGACCGAGATTTAGAGTGCTTACTCTCAAAAGCGAAACCTTAACAAAACTCAACGCATGAGCAAATAGCTATGAGTGGGGTTGTCTGAATATCTGTATGATATGGCTTTGGTAGGTAAATAAATCCTCACAAGGGAAGTGTTCCAAAACGAAAGGGTTTTTAGGTTCTTGCAGCAATTAGAATGAAAAACGTCTCTGAACTTTTACCGTGCTAAGAACTAAGAAACTGCAAAAATTCCTATCATGCCATATCATAGTTCACAATTGGTGTGATGTATGCAACCCACAAAAATGTGGCAACACAAGTGATATGACTATGCTCGAGTAAATAACACACATGTCAGGAGTAGAGGTTGCATCAATGCGACACAAGAGGAGCTATCATGTAACTACTTATCATTTCCTTTAAGTGTAGCATTCACCAAGATTCTAGCATTTTATTCGAAACAGGGAGTACTTTATTGATCGTTAGAAATACTTACCTGACGGTCCCCCCCAAGCTTGAGTCTTTGCGTGACTGTTGACGGTCGTTACGGACCAATTTCGACCGTCAACTAGCTCAATAAACAAGAAGGATTGGACATTCTTTACATGCACTTTATTTAAGAATAACCTATTTCCACATGTACCTCTAGATTTTAGTATGCAGGTGGAATAAGGGAGAAATCCAGGTGAAATCATGCCCCAAGGCGACGAATCAACACTTCTACAAAACAACGTTCGCCGCGGGAATACAACTCCAAGACAAAAGGCCAAATCTCGTCAAAGTCCAACACAACTAAGGCCAAATGCACCTGGACCAGAGAAGTAAACCCAGAGGGGGAGCCACCTGCCAAAGCCCAGCCCAGGAGGGGCCAGGCACAGGTCGGCCGACCCCCCCTGGCCAGGTCGGCCGACCTGGCAGGGTGGCCCCCTGGGCCCATCTTTCTATGGCGGTTTGTAGCCGACCTCTGGAGGTCGGTTCCCCCTGCATTAATTGCCACCGACCTCGGGAACCGCCTCAAAGTTGCCGACCTTCAAGGACTATATAAGGAGGGGTACCCCCCCCCCCCCCTCCTTCCAAGACACACAATACACAAGGATCATTCCCTCCTCCTCACACTAGAGCTAGAGGCAATTCTAGGTAGTGCTAGGCTGAGTAGTGGGCTGCCCTATTGCTCCCAAAGTCTTGTGGAGAATTGGGTAGTGCTCTTATATCCTTTCTCTCTCTTTGTAAGACTTGTTATTTAATCTATGGAATACAAGTATTCATATAGCTGTTATGAGCTTGCTAGTTCTATCATGGTCTTGTATGATCATTCGTTGTTCGTTCATGCTCGTTCATCGTTCGTTCTTCGTTCGTTCATACACGATCATCGATTATTCTTGAACTTGCTTAATCGTTCATCGTTCGTCGCTCGTTCTTGAGCGACGAACGCTTATGCATGACTTAGTGCTAGCTTTGATCCCTTTTATCTAGTTTATGCTAGTTAAGCTAGTTGTTCTCATGATTAGGCATCGGGCTCATTGTCCTGCAAAGGTGCTCTAGATTTATCACCCCGTCGATCCGAAGGGTTGGGGGTGCCTCGAGGGATCTAGAGTCGTGGTTAGTAACGCCGGCATGGTGCCGGGGTAGTCTATCCACCCTTGGGTATGTGCGTGTCCCACGGTTTGTAGAGGTAGGTGGCAGGAAGTGACAGCCCTGTCCATCCAAAGGAACCCTCCACGTTCGGGCACGGCATAGGAGTACGTAAATAGGCCGGAGTCGCGAGGCAGACCTTGCGTATGCCGGATCTCCCGATGTTGCCTAGGCATTAGACGCTTGCTTGTGCTTGCATGACGCTAGATGATAGGTAGAGGTTGTGCACGCTATGTGAATGTTGTACCTTTGGAGTAGTAGCTCGCTAGTCTAACTTAGCATTGCTTAGGATTGTCTCTCGCCTTTTATTAGGGAGAGTGGAATGCCTTCGTGTGTGTCACACTATCCTTATTATTATTAAACCTTACCCCTGCATTGGAATGTGGTTATATCACCTATCGTTTGTAACACCATGAACATAAGTACTCTTGTCAACCATGTCTTCCTTTGGGAAAATATAAATATGATACCCTGGAATACTCTCGGGTGAAATGCTACAACGGGTTATCCGTCCGCTTGCGGATATTCTATTTAACATGACAAACCTTATAATTCATATCTAGTACTTGTTACTAGTTGTGGATTATTTGGTTAAATAGTGCAAGTGAACAAATCCATAACCCCCGGCGTCTCCCGCGGTCGCGTGTCTCCCGCGTGACCGTAAGAGACGCCAACAGTGACTTAAGCTTGTATTGAATCACCGACTTTCCTGCGGGTCCTCCCCAAGCTTGAGCCTTTGCAAGGCTTAAGCTTGAACAGGCCGCTCATCCGGGCTCCGGTTCGTCGACTTGGATTTTGTCAGGTAAGCGCATCGACTTCTATTATGTTGACTTGTCCATAATTAAGAAGCGATGTGGCTGCTAGTTATCCGGTAATTTAGATGAATTTAGGGTTTGATATCATGCATCGACTACTTGGAATTGTTTAAGACCTAGTCCAATTCTTTGTTGCGGTTAGTTGACTTTTCCTATCCGTGATCCTGTAGCCGTTTGCCGATGTCGATTCCCTATTTGATCTAGTTATTCGAGTCACAGTTGAATGAGTTAAGATTGATTGGATCTATCCTTGCTGATTGTGTAGTACAGTTTGACCTGGTCCTGTGCTATGTCTCATAGTTTGACTTGTCCTAGGGAAGCAGTTTGCAATTTGTCGATTCAATCAGTTTTATCAGTTTAATAGTTCTTTCGGGGTGTTGTTGACGGTCGTTACGGACCAATTTCGACCGTCAACTAGCTCAATAAACAAGAAGGGTTGGACATTCTTTACACGCATTTTATTTAAGAATAACCTATTTCCACATGTACCTCTAGATTTTAGTGTGCAGGTGGAATAAGGGAGAAATCCAGGTGAAATCATGCCCCAAGGCGACGAATCAACACTTCTACAAAACAACGTTCGCCGCGGGAATACAATTCCAAGACAAAAGGCCAAATATCGTCAAAGTCCAACACAACTAAGGCCAAATGCACCTGGACCAGAGAAGTAGACCCAGAGGGGGAGCCACCTGCCAAAGCCCAGCCCAGGAGGGGCCAGGCACAGGTCGGCCGACCCCCCCTGGCCAGGTCGGCCGACCTGGCAGGGTGGCCCCCTGGGCCCATCTTTCTATGGCGGTTTGTAACTGACCTCTGGAGGTCGGTTCCCCCTGCATTAAATGCCACCGACCTCGGGAACCGCCTCAAAGTTGCCGACCTTCAAGGACTATATAAGGAGGGGTACCCCCCTCCTTCCAAGACACACAATACACAAGGATCATTCCCTCCTCCTCACACTAGAGCTAGAGGCAATTCTAGGTAGTGCTAGGCTGAGTAGTGGGCTGCCCCCCCTGCATTAAATGCCACCGACCTCGGGAACCGCCTCAAAGTTGCCGACCTTCAAGGACTATATAAGGAGGGGTACCCCCCCTCCTTCCAAGACACACAATACACAAGGATCATTCCCTCCTCCTCACACTAGAGCTAGAGGCAATTCTAGGTAGTGCTAGGCTGAGTAGTGGGCTGCCCTATTGCTCCCAAAGTCTTGTGGAGAATTGGGTAGCGCTCTTGTATCCTTTCTCTCTCTTTGTAAGACTTGTTATTTAATCTATGGAATACAAGTATTCATATAGTTGTTATGAGCTTGCTAGTTCTATCATGATCTTGTATGATCGTTCGTTGTTCGTTCATGCTCGTTCATCGTTCGTTCTTCGTTCGTTCATACTCGATCATCGATTATTCTTGAACTTGCTTAATCGTTCATCGTTCGTCGCTCGTTCTTGAGCGACGAACGCTTATGCATGACTTAGTGCTAGCTTTGATCCCTTTTATCTAGTTTATGCTAGTTAGGCCAGATGTTCTCCTGTTTAGGCATCGGGCTCATTGTCCTGCAAAGGTGCTCTAGATTTATCACCCCGTCGATCCGAAGGGTTGGGGGTGCCTCGAGGGATCTAGAGTCGTGGTTAGTAACGCCGGCATGGTGCCGGGGTAGTCTATCCACCCTTGGGTATGTGCGTGTCCCACGGTTTGTAGAGGTAGGTGGCAGGAAGTGACAGCCCTGTCCATCCAAAGGAACCCTCCACGTTCGGGCACGGCATAGGAGTACGTAAATAGGCCGGAGTCGCGAGGCAGACCTTGCGTATGCCGGATCTCCCGATGTTGCCTAGGCATTAGACGCTTGCTTGTGCTTGCATGACGCTAGATGATAGGTAGAGGTTGTGCACGCTATATGAATGTTGTACCTTTGGAGTAGTAGCTCGCTAGTCTAACTTAGCATTGCTTAGGATTGTTCCTCGCCTTTTATTAGAGAGAGTGGGAATGCCTTCGTGTGTGTCACCACTATCCTTTTATTATTAAAACCTTAACCCCTGCATGGAATGTGGTTATATCACTATCGTTTGTAACCCATGAACCATAAGTACTCTTGTCAACCATGTCTTCCTTTGGGAAATATAAATACGATACCCTGGAATACTCTCGGGTGAAATGCTACAACGGGTTATCCGTCCGCTTGCGGATATTCTATTTAACATAGACAAACCTTATATTCATATCTAGTACTTGTTACTAGTTGTGGATTATTTGGTTAAATAGTGCAAGTGAACAATTCCATAACCCCCGGCGTCTCCCCGCGGTCGCGTGTTTCCCGCGTGACCGTAAGAGACGCCAACAGCATTTCTGGCGCCGTTGCCGGGGAAGACATTGGTTAACAAGAATACAATGATTGTTCATGATTACACGTGATTTGGTTTAACCATTGCCCATGCCGGCTAGACCTTGATCTGTTTTCTCTTTGATGTGAAAACAGGATAGTGTATGCGTGGATTCGACTTGCCGAAAAACTTCGTTGATAATCCCGAGTCACTTGTGAGGAAGACTCGACACCCGCGTCGTCGTCTCCCCTCAAGTACTCTCGACAAGCGAACCCGCATCTTCCGCACCATCTAATCAACGTCATGGCTGAAAAGACCCTTCGTGAATACTCCGCGCCCACCGTCGCCAATGTGCCCATTGGACCCAACGTCGACGTTGGTGACGCCGGACTTAACATAAGGTCCAGCCTCATCACGATGGTGCAAGCCATACCCTTTTGTGGGAAGGCTTCCGAGGACGCCAACTCTCATCTCCAACATTCCTAGAAATATGCAACACGTCAGGCACGGGAGAAGGCAATCAAGATGCTATCAAGCTCCGTTTGTTTCCGCTCTCCCTCCTTGGGAAGCGAAACAATGGTTCTATGCAAACCGCGCCAATATTGACACTTGGGACAAATGTTCTACGGCGTTCCTCGCTAAGTTCTTCCCGAGTGGGCAAAACCAATGCTCTTCGTGGAAGAATTGCAAGCTTTCCAGCAAGCAACAAATGAATCCATACCCGAGGCATGGGAAAGGCTCCAAGAATACACATCACCTGCCCACACCAGGGATGGAAGAATGGCTCATTCTTCAACACTTTTACAACGGGTTAACACCAACAGCCCGTGGACATATGGATGCCGCTGCTGGGAGCCTTCTTCTCCAAAACCGTTACTCAAGCAAAAGAGCTTATAGATGAAGATGGTCTCCAATCATTAGTGGAGCGATGATCGACTCCAACAACCTCAAAAGGCATCCCCCTGTCAAGGCAAGTGGACATGTTGTCCGCCAAACTTGACCTTCTCATGAAGCGTTGGATGAACACACTTCAAGTGGTAGTGTTCGGCATTGACTCACACATGACGTGTGAGGAATGCGGGGATACGGCCATATGGGGAAGAATTGCCCCCACACCCAAGA
>RWGY01000181.1:0-51645 GCA_007726485.1 Eragrostis curvula
CCGAGAGCCCGAGATATGGGCTCTCGGCAAACATTTTTGTTTTTTTTTCTATAATATTTGCCGAGAGCCCGAGATCTAGCTCTCGGCAAACCTTTTTTTTCCTTTACTTTCAAATTTTGTTTTGCTTGACATTTTGATTCCAAATAAAAAGTACTCAACTACAAAGTTTCCTAACTTTTGATACCTAACACTTTTTTTTTTACGATTTCTCCATCCGATATCATTTCAAAATACAAATTTTCAAAATTGAATTTAAAAACGTATTTTTCATTAACACTTGATTTAAAAAAAAAAGGTTCTATAACTTGACAAATACATAGTTTCTATAACTTATCAAAAGCTACAAATTACATCTCTACTATTTTCTACCCGAGATTACCCGAAAAAATTCAAATTTTCCCTTCCAAAAAAATCATATGAATTTTTCATTGACAAAGCAAATTTAAATTTCAAAAGTGTTCAACAGGAAAGATGTGTAACTTTTGAAGACCTACAACTTCTATTTTGATCATTTTTTAATACGATATAATTGTAGGCACATTGTTCACAAATCTTAAATGTATCTCTTCATGTTTCTATGAACTACATGGGACGTTTATAGTTTTTGAACAAGTTTACCATCACTTTCTCGAATGAATAAATAACCAAAATAGAAAGTGTAGATCTCTAGATTTTAGAACTCTTTCTAGTTTACAAGATTTTCATTTGAATAAATCTATAGCGCGAACAAATTCATCGAAAATAAGTTTGCCGAGAGCCACTCTCGGCAAAAATTGTTTGCCGAGAGCCACTCTCGGCAAAGGCAAATTTTGTTTGCCTAGTGCCAGCTTTGCCGTGAGCCAGCACGTATGCTCTCGGTAAAAAGATCTTTTTTTGCCGTGTGCTCCCTCAGGGCTCTCGGCAAACCGCAGCTCTGGGCCCACATTCCTGACGGCGTCGTGAGTTTCGGACGGCCGTCAAATGTTGCCGAGAGTCTGGGGTTTGCCGAGAGTCTTCGGATGGTTTGCCGAGAGCATATGGCAGGAGTCTCGGCAAATAATTTTTTTTTGCCGAGAGTTTTTTTTTGCCGACGGTTTACTCTCGGGAGACGTGGTGGCGCCGGGTGCCCAGTCTTTACCGAGAGCAGCTCTCGGCAACACGGGGTTTGCCGAGTGCCGATGGAATGCTCTCGGCAAAGCCTCGGCCACCCGGCAAAAATCGGTTTTCCCGTAGTGTAGTATGAGATGAGTATCTCACAATCTAGAAGCATGCCTTGTTCAATTTTGTTCCTATACTTGGTAAGCATGCATTGTGTTGGATTTGTGTCGTAATCTCAAATAAAATGGTGACCAAGCGGTCATCAATGACAACAATGAGATTACTCATAATATAAGTTTAATCCCATCATTTCAAATTACTTCTCGTATTATAAATTTTCAGAGTGATATAGAAATTGTGGTTTCGAGAATACTACTGACACTATGCCAAAACTGGACAAATAAGCACATCATCACAGACGCAGATTTAAACGCGTCTCATATGATATATTACAGACGTGGGTTGATGAAACGCGTCTCGAGTATGTCTATCCTAACTATGTAAGAGACTCTTCTCAACAAAACGCGTCTCCAATTTCCTAGGGACGTTTGACGAGAGACGCGTTTCCTCCAGCCGCTTCACAGGACACGCTCCTCGGACCCGAATTTTTCTTAACTCTGGCTCAGCAGCGTGGAGCTCACACGTCCGGGCCTTATCCGTTCGCTCTGCACAGGCCGCAGGCACGCAGCCCCCGTCCCAACCCTTCGCTCCCCACAACCTCTCATCGCCGTCGTCATCCTCCCCGTCATCCTGCTCTCTCGCCGCCACCATTGGGAGCAGGGATGCTTTTGCCTCCAGCCGCTGCCCTCGCGAGATCCCTTCTCGTTGCCGTCCCGACCACCGCAGCGAGGATGACGTGCACAGCGGCGAGCGGGCAGTCGTGAAGGGGCTCCTAGACAGTGGCTCTTGCTCGGGCCCTGGCAGATCCAGCCACGACAAAGCTAGAAGGTGGCGGACCAGGGCAGGGGAGGACGGATCTGGCGACGCACTCCTACCCTGTAGATCTGGTAATGCGCGATGCAGCAGAGGAGAGCGGACCGCGCAGCACATGGATCTGGTGGTGGTGCTCCTCCTTCCAGCTGCTGCTCCCCAGATCCGCGCCCCGGCTTCCTCTTCAGCGATGCTCCCCGGTTCTGCGCCCCTGGTTCCTCTTCGGCGCTGCAGAACCTGCTTCGTCTCCGCATTTGCAGGACTCAGGCAGCCATCTTCTTCATCCAGCGATTGTAAATTATATTAGTTTTATATAATTTACAATGAAAATACCGAGATTGTAAATTATATTAGTTTTATATATAATTTTTTTAGAACATTATAAAGTTGTATTAGGTACAGTGCTAACAAAATTATAAGATATGTTTGTGATAACCTTTGAGTTGTTGACTCGTTTGCATATAGCGGGCACGTGGGTACAAGCCGCCTTATTTTATTCTTGCTTTATACCGTGTCATAATCTGCAAGTTAAGCTGGTTTGCTCTACTACCTGTGACTTTTGTATTTTTATTTTTAGAAATATTCTCTATATTGATTTTACTGACTCGTAAGAAGCAGTGGCCGGTAATTGGCAATATATGTTTTTCTTCTATATATTGCCATCAGTTTTTATTATATTTGAAAATGGTAGCCAACTTGAAGCTGACTAGCTATAAACATCGTAAAGAGAAGGGTAATTTTTTTCCATGGTTGCTTAGGAGCCAAGAGACCACATCAAGTGGTTAGTAGAGTGCAAACAAGCTACCTTTGACAAGTTCATACATGTTAACTATGTTGTTTATCCCCGAAAAAAAATATGTTGTTTCGTGTAACATCCCGGCCCAAGGCTTAATAGGATTGATAGAATACTCATGTCAACAAGTTGCAACTTCTTTTTCGGAAGCTCATCTCGAAAAAAACTCTGAGGTTAAGCGTGCTTGGCCTAGAGCAGTTTCGGGATGGGTGACCGATCGGGAAATCGTTCCCAGGTGCGCATGAGTGAGGACAAAGTGCGCAGAAAAGACATGTGTTGGTCTGTGAGGGAAGTCTTGATTCCTATAGAGCTACCAGGTATGCGGGCCCGACCTTGGGGAGGCGGGACGCTACAGTGGTATCAGAGCCGACTCTCGCGGTTTCACAGGCGCGTGTGGGCGCAGTTGCGCAGGCATGGTGCGCATGGCTGGTGTGGGCCCAGAGTGGTCACACCATGCGCTGGCACTGGACGCACGGACGTGGCTAAGAGGGGACGTTCCTGGATTGGGGTTGATCGACGAGGACGTCGATCTTCTAAGAGGGTGAGTATGTAACATCCCGGCCCTAGGCTTAATAGGATTGATAGAATACTCATGTCAACAAGTTGCAACTTTTTTCCGGAAGCTCATCTCGAAAAAAACTCTGAGGTTAAGCGTGCTTGGCCTGGAGCAGTTTCGGGATGGGTGACCGATCGGGAAATCGTTCTCAGGTGCGCATGAGTGAGGATAAAGTGCGCAGAAAAGACATGTGTTGGTCTATGAGGGAAGTCTTGATTCCTATAGAGCTGCCAGGTGTGCGGGCCCGACCTCAGCAGGTGCTACAAGACGAGACCATTTCATATGTTGGTTGGTTCAACTTGACTTTGTACTGCTGTCATAATCATCAAGCTAAGCTGGTGTCTTCTACTACCTGTGACTTTGTATTTCATTTTTTTTACAAAACTGAATCTTCACTATATTGATTTTTTATCACTTATGTATATTTTGAACAATTAATGGCGATCAATTTTATTCTGAATAAGATAGACAAAAGTACCTTACTTAAACAAATTAATGCAACAGAATTGCTCCGGTATTGCTGTTTCTGAAAATCTGAACAAATCCTAAAGCCTGGTTGTGTGGGTAAACAAAATTTTCATTTTCTTATAATCCTGGGCCTGCTCTTGCTCTGCACGGTCCAAACAAGCCCTAAGTACCTGAATTCATGCTGGGATTGAATCGAGAATTAAGGTGAGCCATTGGAGCGGAGGCAGGAAGTGCATGTTTTGTTTATGGGACGGCAGTTTGTGGCAAAGATACAGAAGAAACTGCTCCACTATTGTTCTACCTTTTAAGAAACAGCTCCAGTGGATCTATTCTTGACCATTAATTAACAGTCATGGATCGAGGATTTATTTATGGTTTTGAAAAAAATAAATACTGAATGTTAAGAATTAGTGGCGGTAATTGGAAATCTCAATGTTTTTCTATGTATTTCCATAAATTTTTATTAGATTTGAAAAGGCTAGCCATCTTGAAGCTGGCTACAGACATGGTAATGAGAGGAAAGCGTATACTTTTTCCAAGCTTTTGCTACTAGGAGCAAAGGAGACCACGTCAGATGGTTAGTAGAGTGTAAACAAACTACCTTTGAAAAGTTCATGCATCTTAACTATGCTGTTACGTCAGCAGGCTCTACAAGACGAGACCATTTCATACTACGTTGGAGGATTCAACTTGACCAGTTCAGTAGTTCATATGCACATGGCGCTGCGAATGATGTGCCTATATAAGTACATCTATATTGCATCCCCAAGAGAAACACAAGCAGCTGCTTAGCCTACTGCAGAGATCGAGTTCCAACAGACAAAAGCTTTGAGACAGCCGAATCAAAAACCAAATGGCCACGTCCACCTACTTCCTTCTCTCTGCTTTTGTAGCACTGCTCGCTTCACAGGTCATCGCTTCTGATCCTAGCCCGCTTCAGGACTTCTGTGTGGCCGACGAGCACTCTTCTGGTATAAATTTGAACTTATTTTCAGCCATTTTGTTCCGATGTACTAAAGCATGTATTACACCCGTAATTTTTGACACAAAGTATTACACCCGTAATCGACCATTTAGATACAATGTTTAATGTGATTTCTAATGTGCCTTTTTTGTGTGTGCAGTGCGGGTGAATGGATTTGTATGCAAGGACCCCATGGCTGTGAATGCAGATGACTTCTTCATGGCTGCCAATCTCGATAAGCCTAGAGACACCAAGACAAGCAAGGTGGGATCAAACGTTACTTTGGTCAATGTGATGAAGATCCGTGGCCTCAATACTCTAGGAATCTCCCTTGCACGCATTGACTATGCACCCTTAGGAGAGAACCCGCCGCATACCCACCCGCGTGCCACTGAGATCCTCACCGTGCTCGAGGGGACCCTGTATGTCGGCTTCGTCACGTCTAACACAGACAATGGTAACAAGCTGTTCACCAAGGTTCTCAACAAGGGTGATGTGTTTGTCTTCCCAGAGGGGCTCATCCACTTTCAGTTCAACCCCGTCCATGACAAGCCGGCAGTCGCTCTCGCTGCTCTCAGCAGCCAAAACCCCGGAGTTATAACCATCGCCAATGCAATCTTTGGCTCGAAGCCACCGATCTCAGATGACGTTTTGGCAAAGGCTTTTCAGGTGCAAAAGGGAACAATTGACTGGCTCCAGGCTCAATTCTGGGAGAACAACCACTATTAGATAAATCAAGCATTGATCTTGAGTGACTGCCTATATGTATTGATAACAACCAGATACTTGTTTCGAGTTTGAATTCTACTATGGATAAAATAAATAACTATTGTATTTGTTCTGTCACAGTCATTTTGTGCGTGCGAACTGGACTTTCAATTTCATAAAGATATGTTATAAAATTAATTGCATGACACTCGTATAAAATTCCATATAGGCAACCAGTTAATATTGCTTGACGTAACGGTCTGCAAGAAGTGAAAGCTTCGACGCTTGGTGCACCTTCTCGTGCTCGTGCTCTCCGCTGTACCCAACTGGTCGGAGGAAGAAGTAGTTTGGTTCAGCTTCATGAAGAGTGAGCCTCAGTGCTACCAATGCTCCCTCCTCCGACCCATCGTGATCGCCATAGTCGTGGTCGCCGGTGTCCTTGCCGGATCATGTACCGACAAGTCGGAAGTCGAGGGTAGCTTGAATAAAATAAGCTCCTCCCTCAATCCAAACCGCAGCATCCAGGTCAGGCTCGGCCCATTCCTCGCTGCCGACTCCGCCAGCTGGCGCGACCTTTCGCCTCTGGCGCTCCTCCCACAACCCCCCCCCCCCCCTCCTATCGCCTCGCCACTACCCCCCTTTCAGGAAGGCGGGCGCGCTGGCTGCCTGGCTCACGGTGGGTGCGGGAGAGCTGTCCACAGAGGAGCCGAGCCCAGGCGCGGGCGTCCTAACTGTGACGCGGCGGTGCTGCCCTGGCCGCGCAGACGGCGTCTGTTTTGGGCGTCCTGGCAGCGACAATGCTGGGCCGGGGCGCTCAGACTGCGTCAGCAAATGATTCCCACGTGGCGGCCACGCGGTGCCTCTTGGTAATGCCGTGTGCTGTCACGTGGCCCGTGCACCTCTGGTGTTTCGTGGTCTACTCGCTTGCCTGCAAGGGGCTGGAATCTAGGGGTGTTCATGGGCGGTTCGGTTAAACCGGAGAGGAAACCGGACGCCTCCAACAAAACTATGGATGAACAGTAATTAGTTCAGATGAACAGTAACTCGAGGAGAAAAATGAACAGTAATTCGAGGCTTTTCAGGTGCAAAAGGGGACAGTTGACTGGCTCCAGGCTCAATTCTGCGAGAACAACCACTCCTAGATAAATCAAGCTCTGGTTTTGGGTGACTACTTATATGAATTAATGACAACCAGATACTTGTATCGAGTTTGAATTCTATTATGGATAAAATAAATAACTATTGTGTACTGTCATTGTCATTTTGTGCCTGCGAATTGGATTTTCAGTCTCGAGGTATTACTAGCACTGGTACCATTGTAAAGGGAAGCCATCTCATTATTCAGCACTGTTATTACTATTTCCAATCAAACTAACGAAATTGAAAGCCAAGATAGCTTTCGTAGCAATGTTTACGGATGGCATGGCATTACTCGGTCTAGAACAACAGTTATGCAAGTACATGCTCCATGTACTCTCTCGGTCAGATTGCACTGGCTAGGAGATGGTGCACTACTAGTGTTGTTGGGTTCCATTCGTTCTCTCAATCCTATCCCTTAAAACACTCACTCGTTCAAGCAGAAGCTGCCATACAAGCATAAACATATGTTAGCATTAAAACTTAGCTGTGACACTATGAACAAAATAGAGAACATTTGACCTATATATAGGTTCCAAAATCTATATTATTTAAATAATATCAAGGGATAGCAACATCCGGAGCCATACTGGAGAATACATGATGCTTACATTGGTATTACTAGAAATCTGACATGATTATCTCACAAATTGAAAGCCTGTCTTGTAACCTTTTGTTCCTACGTACTTTGTATGCATGCATTGCGTTGGATTCGTGTAGTAATATCTAACTAGCAAAATGGTGACAAAATACATGTGGGAACACTAATATCCACTTGCTCAATCGGTCATTGTAACACCCTAAGTTTTGAATTTTTGAATAATTTAAAATTTTGTTAGAATTAATTAGGGTGTTAACATTTTCTTATGTAAAAGCTCTATTTTTCTAAATGCAAATAAATAAATATAAGGTTTAATAAGGTGTTTGTTGCATTCATGCTGTTTAGTTTGCAGTAGGGATTTTTTTTGAGTGAAAAATGTATTTAAAATTCGAATAGAATTCGAATTCGTTTAGTTTATGAATTTTGAATAGAAGAAACGAAATAGAAAAGAAAAGGAAAGCCGCAGACTGTTTCTGGGCCGAATCTCCATGGCCCAACTTCTTTTTTTTCTTTCCTTTTCCTTTTCTCTTCTTTTCCATCTTTTCCGCATTGGGCCGGCCTTTCTTTTCCCCGCGGCCCAGCTAACCAGCCGCCTCGGCCCAGCTCGCCCGCGCGCGCCCGCTTCAGCCCGCCAGCCCGCGCGCAGCCCCCGCAGGCCCAGCCGCGGCCCGCCGCCGCCCGTACGCCGTCGCTGCCCTCGGCGTGCGCACCCGACGCGGATTCTGCCTCGGTCTCCGCGTATAAAAGGCAGTGGACCCCGCCCGCGACCTCCTTCGCCTGATCCGCCGCCACGCGTCGCTCCCCAAACCCTAGAGCGCCGCGCCGTCGCCGTCTTCCCGAGCTCCGGTAGCCGACGCCGCCGCGAGCCGTCCCGCCGCCTCCCAACGTCCCCGGACGACGCCGACCCGACGCCGACCTCGTCGGAGACGCGTCGCCCCTTCCCCGCTCCTCCCCGCGACGAACCGACGCCCCGACGCCCTCCACGACGCCGCCGAACAACCGCCGCCGTTCCCCTCCGCCGGATCGCCGCCTCCGTCCAATCTCTCACCGCCGCGACCCCACGGTGGGGACCCCCTCACTCCCCTCTCTCTCCCCGTGCACTCGCCATCCCGAATCGCTGCCGGGAGCGCGATTTGGCCGCGCTCCGGCGATGCGCCGCCGTGCCCCGACGTCGCCGGTGACCCCGGTCCACCGTGGACCCGTGGACCGGCGGTTTCTCCTGGTGCACCGCCCCGTGGACCGAGTCCACGGGAATAAACGATTTAATTTAATTCCTTTAAATTTTGACGTCAGCGTTGCGCAATAATTAGTATTTTCAGTAAAAGAATAATTCCTGAAAATTCTTTAAAATGTATCTTTTGCACTTAAGCCCTTAACCTTTTTATTTAATATTGTTTAGGCCCTGTATTTTTACAAAAACCCCCCTGAACTTTTCCTAAATTATATTTTAGTCCTAACTTTTTACACTTTAGCCCTAATATTTTCTATAATTACGTTTCAGTCCTCAGAACTTTTCTAAAATTACAATTAAGTCCCTGTACGACCCTGTTTTAGTTCAAATAAACCTTTTAATTTCAAATGCTTATAACTTTTTACTCGTAGCTCCGTTTTAAGCGATTCTTGCGCTCACGTGATCGTAGGCTCGAGCTCTATCTTTTGGTACTGTTTTTGTAGTAGGTTAGTACTGCTTGGTGTACTGTTTCTTATTTTGTTTGTTTGTGTGCTTCTTTATTGGATGCGATAAATAGGAGACGAGTACGTGAACTTCCAAGACCAAGTGTTCGAGGTCACCACTGAGCAGCAAGAAGGAGGCAAGTGTCCTTGACCATATTGATCCTATGTTTGAAATGTTTTGTTTGCAAACATGCATGCTTATTTAATATTGAATCCCATGAGTCTATACCTTTTCCATATCATTCCTTGTCGCCCTGTTAGCGTGTCTTGGTTTATGGGTTGGTAGTGAATGCTTAGCCATGCTTTTGGAAATCACTTAACGAGGTTACAATTGACTAATGGTTTACTTCAACCTAATAACTTGCGGGTAATTTTTAGCAACATGGAAATTAGGTGTTCACCCCTATTCTTGATTACTTTGGACTAGTGGCGTTCTCGATGAAGCACTAGTGGTGGTGTCGTTCTAGGTGATGCACCCATGTTTTACAGTGATGTTCTAGGTGAAGCACCGTTATTTGTTTTCTTGGTGATGTTCTAGGTGAAGCACCAAGGTTGTTTGCATGGTGTCGTTCTAGGTGATGCGCCATGTTTGTGCTTACGGTGATGTTCTAGGTGAAGCACCGTACTTGTTTTTGTGGTGATATTCTAGGTGAGGCACCCTCTGTTTACATGTGAACTTCTAGGTGAAGCACTTGTTATGATAATGTTATTCTTGGTGAATATTATCTTGGTGATGCTCTATCATTAATACTCGTTAAGTTATATCACCTAGTAATATAGGTTGCTTTCAAAAAGTGTTTAAAGAAATAATATGGCATTTGTGCAATTGAGCCCTGTTTAGCCTTTCTTGTTATAAGCTTGCATATTGCATATTTTCCCACACTTGCGGAGTACGACATGTACTCACTCTTGCTATTTCCCCACAATGTTTTGTCATGCTGCTCAGAGGATGGTGGTGATTATTTCTTTGATGGTTATGGCGACTACATCTAGTTTGTGGAGCCCCGGTCGACGTCCCTGTGGAGTTTTGGAGCTTTGAAGTCTTCCGCTAGCGTTTTGAGTCTTCGAGTCGTTTGAGAACTTTGAGTCATTTGTTTAAATAAGGGTGTAATAGACTTTATACACTGTTTCTGTTATTCACTTATGTCACTACATGTATGAGACTTGATCCTGGAATACATGTGCGGTTTGAATAAAAACCGGGTGTGACAAAGTGGTAATCAGAGCTGTGTTGACCGTAGGACGCAAGCCTAGATAGCATGGTCGCCTTTAAGGTTTAATTCGCTTTTCAAGTTTAAAACTTATTTGCCACTTTATTTGAAACTTCTATATTTCTTCTCTAATTCTATTTTTGATCCCTTCTCTTCTCTTCTCTTTTTCCTTTTTGAAGTAATTCATTTTGAGTTTTTGTCTTCCAAGGTTTTGCTAAACTATTTGATCAACTCTTTTAGATGTCTCGTACCAAGAAGACCGCTCGTAAGTGCAGCAGTGGCAGCCATTTAGCCGAATTGCCTACACTGACACCCTCGCCAGAACGTGAAGTGATCAAGAAAGTGGTGGTTGAAGAGATGCCCGCGCAAGAGGAAGACATCGAAGATGTGGGAGAGGAAGAACAGCAAGAGGAGTTCATTCATGAGGATGATGACGGTGATGACGACCAAGAGGCACAAGGACCACAAGGGCAACCACACCTTCCACATTATCGTGAGGTCAATATACGCATAACCAATGGTGGTCATGTTCAAGGAATTCCAACCATGCTTTGGGAGATGCTTCAAGAATTGGGATATGAGAAGCAACCTGAGTACCTTGGCACGGAGGTGATTGAAGACAACACATCGAAGTGGTATGTCGAAGTTCGCCTCTTTGCCCCGCGCCCTATTGATGGAGTCTACAAGGTGGAGAAGATACATCAAGCCATCACTGCAAGAAAGAGCTTCGATAGTGGGATTCGTGATGCTGCACGCCAAGCCTATCTTGTCACTCGCTCTCGTTTTCGTGATGATTTGGATCACACGGAGTATGCTCATTTCCCTCAGCGAGCAAGTGGATCTACTTACATTCATGTGGAGCCAGTGGTTGTGTCAGGGAATGACAAGCTTGAACGCCAAGTGGAGCTCACTACTGCTTTGACCAAGGACTTGGATGCTACTATTGAAGAAGTTGAGTTTTGGAGGGAGAAGTACGAGGATGCCATGAAGACCATGCGTGGAATGAAGCGACACTTCCCTTCAGAGTGGGAGCCTTCTGATGATGAAGAGACGGAGGAAGACACTCCATACTCACCTTCTCGCACTAATGCTACCCGTGCACCCCCTGCCTACATACCAAATCCCAATGAAGATTAGGAGGGAAATACCATACTAGTGTTAGGAGTCTTTAGCTCCCTAAGTTGTAATGGGTTAAGTGTCAAGAACGAGTCTAGTTCCGTTTCTTAGTAGTGTGTTTGGGTGTGCAATGTTTGAGTTGGATTTTTGCTTGTGTGTCGATGTGTGGAGAAGCGCGTCTTTGTAAACACATCTCTATCTTAATATAATATAGTTAGTATAATACGGGTTACCTCTCTTTTAGCCTTCTTGTTTCAACTAAGTTATTTTTCTATCTACGTCTCTATCCTTGTCTTTCTAGCCTTGCTAACCTTGCTTCTCTAGAGCCACCCTATCATCACCCTACTTGTAACCTTTACTCAAGGCTTAACACATGCAACAACCGTATTGTTCAGATGGCGAACAGGAGGAACACCACCACCACCACCAACAACAACAACAACCACGATGACCAGCAGCAGTAGCAGGCGCCCCAACCTTCCAACCTTGAGCAGTTTATCGCCACGCAAACTCAAGTTCTCCAGACTATGGCTCAGAACTTAGCTCAACTGCAACAAGGTCCTGTGCAAGCCCCTCAACAGCAAACTAGCAGACTTGGAGAGTTTCAGAGGACCAAGCCACCTACATTTTCTCACCCCATGGAGCCTTTGGACGCTGATGATTGGTTGAAGACTATTGAGAGGAAGCTGCAAGTGGCTCAATGCAACAACAGAGAAAGGGTTTTGTTTGCAGCACATCAACTAGTTGGACCTGCAGCTGATTGGTGGGAAGCTTATGTCAATGCTCATGAGGAACCTGAGAGCATCAATTGGCAAGAGTTCAAGGATAGTTTCCGCGCTCATCATGTGCCACATGGAGTCATGAAGCTGAAGAGAAAGGAATTCCAAGAGTTGAAGCAAGGTGCTATGTCTGTGAGTGAGTATGTCAACCGCTTCACTCAACTGTCAAGATATGCCCCTGGAGACGTGGATACCGATGAGAAGAAGCAGGAGTGTTTCTTGAGTGGGTTGAATGATGGCCTTGCCTATTCTCTTGAATCTCGCGACTTCCTGAATTTCCAAGCTATGGTGGACAAGGCTCTTCTTTTGGAGAATAGGAAGAGTCAAATGGACCGCAAGCGCAAGATGAACCAAGGTAATCAAGGGAGTGGTAATATTAGACCTCGCTACACATCATCTCCGTCAGGATCAATTTTTCGTCCTAGGTGATGCGCCATGGTTGTGTTTTCTTGGTGATGTTCTAGGTGAAGCACCAAGGTTGTTTGCATGGTGTCGTTCTAGGTGATGCGCCATGTTTGTGCTTACGGTGATGTTCTAGGTGAAGCACCGTACTTGTTTTTGTGGTGATATTCTAGGTGAGGCACCCTCTGTTTACATGTGAACTTCTAGGTGAAGCACTTGTTATGATAATGTTATTCTTGGTGAATATTATCTTGGTGATGCTCTATCATTAATACTCGTTAAGTTATATCACCTAGTAATATAGGTTGCTTTCAAAAAGTGTTTAAAGAAATAATATGGCATTTGTGCAATTGAGCCATGTTTAGCCTTTCTTGTTATAAGCTTGCATATTGCATATTTTTCCACACTTGCGGAGTACGACATGTACTCACTCTTGCTATTTCCCCACAATGTTTTGTCATGCTGCTCAGAGGATGGTGGTGATTATTTCTTTGATGGTTATGGCGACTACATCTAGTTTGTGGAGCCCCGGTCGACGTCCCTGTGGAGTTTTGGAGCTTTGAAGTCTTCCGCTAGCGTTTTGAGTCTTCGAGTCGTTTGAGAACTTTGAGTCATTTGTTTAAATAAGGGTGTAATAGACTTTATACACTGTTTCTGTTATTCACTTATGTCACTACATGTATGAGACTTGATCCTGGAATACATGTGCGGTTTGAATAAAAACCGGGTGTGACAGTCATCAATGAAAATACCGAGATTGTAAATTATATTAGTTTTATATATAATTTTTTAGAACATTATATAGTTGTATTAGGTACAGTACTAACAAAATTATAAGATATTTTTGTGATAACCTTTGAGGCCTCCTTTGGAACGCAGGAATTTCACAAGAATCTCACAGGAATTTCGCAGAAAACAGTTCAATTTCACAGGAAAAACGCAGGAAAGGAAAAAATTTCCTTCAATCCAAAGGAGGCCTGAATTGTTGACTCGTTTGCATGCATATAGCGGGCACATGGGTACAAGCTGCCTTATTTTCTTCTTGCTTTGTACAGCTTTGATAATCTGCAAGCTAGGCTAGTTTGCTCTACTACCTGTGACTTTGTATTTTAATTTTTTAGAAGACTGAATATTCTCTATATTGATTTTACTGACTCGTAAGAAGCAGTGACAGTAATTGGGAGTATATGTTTTTCTTCTATATATTGCCATAAGTTTTTATTATATTTGAAAATGGTAGCCACCTTGAAGCTGACTAGCTATAAACATCGTAGAGTGAAGGGTAATTTTTTTTCCATGGTTAGCAGAGTGCAAACAAGCTACCTTTGACAAGTTCGTACATGTTAACTATAGTCTTTTTTCTTGTAGTGACGACAGTCCCCTTCCTCAGGCTCACGGCCATTATGGCCTTCCTTTCCCAGTTTCGCTATGGCAGCTCCCTCCCCAAGATTCCCCAACCATTCACTTACATCTAGACCGGAGTGAATTGAGGTCAAAGGACAAGACAAGGATGACATGGGGGAGGGGTGGGGTGTATGGGGACAGTGGCAAGAGGGGCCAGCTGCAAACCACTTCGAGCGCTCCACGGTCCAGCGGTCGTACGCTGGGTGTGGCATGGCAGCAAACTACGCGTGGGCTGGTCCAGCAAGCGGTGTTCTAAGAGGGGGAGGTGCTGATTTGGGAGAATGAATGCGTGGAGATTGAGGAGATGGGGGAGGAGGTTAATGGGGGTGTGGGGAGAGGCAGCGATGATCTCAGGGCTGAGTAAATTAATTGGCAGCACTAGTGGCAAGTGGCCTATAATTTTGCATGAATATGAGAAAGACGAATAATATGAAAAAAATGTCTATGGCTAAAACTTCAAATAAAAAGGAATGAAGGGAGTATTACATTAGGTGCAGGAGCCTTTATATTACAACTTGTTCCCAAACAGTTTCAAGTAATAGAGCGTTCACTAAATAAGTAGTCCAGGTAAAGTAATGATGTGAACCGACCGAGAACGACCTAGGAAAATAGCTCTGCTATTGAACTGGTCATTGGTTTTATTATTCTTTTTTAAGCATGTACTGGTCATTTGTGTAGAAGTCTTAATTACCTCACAAGTCACAAGGAAGCACGGGAGAAAGCTAGCCTTGTACCAGTTCTCACCCAGTCGGTACGGATGCATTGCACAATAATCTTCAGCATCCCAAGTGATCATCAATGACGATATGCATCGGTATAATATTTGGATTAGGTACAAAATACCTGCATGCCATATTGACTGTTTCATGTCACTAGCTTTCTTGTTAGTTTAATGACACTTATCATGCGCTTTAGCCAGGTCAATGTCTTTGAAACCGTGTCACAGTTTCCATTAAATCACAACAAAATTCAATGTTTTAATTATGTAACCAGTTAACTAAATGATAGACGAGTAACGCTATTCAGGCTGTCTGAAACGTACTTTGTGAAACAGTTAATATGTACTTAGTCCAAGTTTTTTTTTTTTTGCGATTACACAGTACAACTCAGACACTCAGAACGCACACACACTCATACCTATGAACGAACATACGCAAACGCTACCCCTATGAGCATTTTCGAGGACTGAATCGGTAAATCCTCGAGATTGATGAAGTCACCACTGAGGCTTTGTTGTCGACGGCCACGTCACTTACCACTGAAAGCATAACGCCGTTAAATCATAGAAAATTCGCTCCCACCGGGAGTCAAACCCAGAACCTCAGATGCTACTGAGGCTCTTGTAACCACTAGGCTACAGATCCTTTCGCTACTAATCCAAGTTAAAACATGCAATTTTATGAAAAAGATAATTTCCTTAGCCGAAATAAATAAGTTACCCAGTAAAATATGATTAATCAAGAGATATGTTCATGTGAGCCATTAAGCAGCAGCCGACTACTTATCCTAAAAGCAGTTTTCTTGCACATAGAGTGCTTTGCTGTAGCCAGAGAAGCAGGCAAAGATATGATACGAACAAGTCAATAAGACTGACTAGTGTGAGATAACTATGTCACAATTTGAAAGCATGCCTTGTACCATTTCGTTCCTGCTTCATATGCGTGTGTTGTGTTGGATCTGTGTCGTAATCTAAACAAAATGGTGACTAAGGGGTCATATATATCTAGTGGGCACGTGACCGGTGCGCCGAATTCTTTGTTTGTATAACTGTTATAATCTGCAAGCCAAGCTGGTGTCCTCTACCGGTGACTTTGTATTTTTTGTTTTTTTACAAAACAGAATCATGTCTGTTTTGATATTTTTTTCCATCACATATTATTTAATTAATATGGACAATAAAAAACAGTTTCTTTCTTGGTTGTCAACTTAATGTCAATAAATAAAAAATGGAGGGAGAGTACATGTTAAAAAATAATATAAGTGAACAGCTCCGGTGCAGCGTAGGAGGTACTCCATGGCGGCACGGGATTGACCATAGAGCGCCGTGCAAGCGGCTAATTTGCTCTCGTGCTCAGCAAGACAGCAAACCATCTTTCAGACTGACATATGCAAAATAGGACGTGGTTTGGTGCACTTGAGCACAGGTATGATCCGTGAACCAACAAGGCTATTTTTTTTTCCACGGTACAACAAACACTGAAGGGTTCCAACAAGTGGTGGTAGAAAATCTCTGTTTTACTCTATTTCTTTAACTATGTTGTTTCCTGGGTAGGTTCTGCCAGACGAGACCACTTCATACGTTGGTCGGTTCAACTTGACCTGTTCTGTAATTCATGAGTACACAGGGCGCTACCAGTGCTGCGCCTATATAAGGACTTCCATATCGCATCCCCAAGTGAAACACAAGCAGTTGCTTAGCCTATGCAAAGATCGAGTTCGAACACTCGAAAGATTATAGAAATTAATACCAAATGGCCGCCTCCACGTATTTCCTTCTCGCTGCTTTGCTAGCAGTGGTTACTTCACACGCCATTGCTTCTGATCCTAGCCCACTGCAGGATTTCTGTGTTGCTGACATGCACTCACCTGGTACGTATGAACTTACTTCTCCCGTATTCTGATGTTCAAGTACTCAAGGCTGAGGATGACACCATTTAATATTAGAACCAGTATAAAACGCTTGATATCTGATATTTGTGTATCTACTTTGCTTGTTTGTATGTACAGTACGGGTGAACGGATTTGTCTGCAAGGACCCCATGGCCGTGAATGCAGAGGACTTCTTCATGGCGGCCAATCTTGACAAGCCTAGAGACACCAAGATGAGCAAGGTGGGATCAAACGTCACTTTGGTCAATGTAATGAAGCTCCCTGGCCTCAACACTCTAGGCATCTCTCTAGCACGAATTGATTATGCACCCTTAGGGGAGAACCCGCCACATACCCACCCGCGTGCCACTGAGATCCTCACCGTGCTCGAGGGGACCCTGTATGTCGGCTTCGTCACGTCTAACACGGACAATGGTAACAAGCTGTTCACCAAGGTTCTCAACAAGGGTGATGTGTTTGTCTTCCCAGAGGGGCTCATCCACTTTCAGTTCAACCCGGTCCACGACAAGCCGGCGGTCGCCATCGCTGCTCTCAGCAGCCAAAACCCCGGAGCTATAACCATTGCCAATGCGGTCTTTGGCTCGAAGCCACCGATCTCAGATGACGTTTTGGCTAAGGCTTTTCAGGTGCAAAAGGGAACAATTGACTGGCTCCAGGCTCAATTCTGGGAGAACAACCACTATTAGATAAATCAAGCACTGATCTTCGGTGACTGCTTGTATGAATTGATAACAACCAGATACTTCTGTTCTAGTTTGAATTCTACTATGGATAAAATAAATAACTATTGTGTTTGTTCTGTCACTGTCATTTTTGTGCCTGCAAACTGGACTTTCAATTTCATAAAGACAGGCTATACAATTAATTGCATGACACTCGTATAAAGTTCCATAATAATTTAACACTGCTTGACGTAATGGTCTGCAAGAAGTGGAAGCTTCGACGTTTTGTGCACCTTCTCGTGTTCGTGCTTCTCGCTGTACCCACCAGACAACAGGTGGTCGGTGTGTACCTGCTCCCCGTTGGGAAGACTGATGCATGCCCATGGTGGTTGTGCTATGTCTCATCCCTCGCCCGTGTGCAGTGGTTGTGTTGATTTTTCTGTAGACTATTCGTCCGGAGAACCATGCAGCACCGTGGCTTAGCTCTCGTTCTCTTGCACGAGCTTGTTGGGCTCTGGGACGGGTTTTGCCTCTACACGTTGGTGGATGTGGGGGACGAGGTCAATGGCTAGCACAGCGGCCATGGCAGACCATGGATAGTGGCATGGTAGGCATCTGGTGATGCGTGTGGTACAATACGAGCAGTGGGAGGCACAGAGGCTCTAGGTGAAAGCCTTGCCCAATGCCGGCCACAAATGACGACGCCTGGAACGTCATTTTCCTTCTTGAAGACGTTGCCAAGGTGTCTTGTTTGCCAACCCTAATCTTTTTCAGGTGAAAACCTTTGTCTAGCAAGATTACTGCTCGGCTAGGCAATGAAAGCATCGTTGACACCACATCATTCTTGTGGGCGTTGCCTTTGAATTCCTGCTCAAGTTGAATGCCCATCACATTGTGTTTGTGTGTTTCTTGCTGCTGGTGGAGACAAAGTGTATGGCTACTTCTTGCCATCTGGTGAGCGCGTGGATGTCCTCTTCTCGGTGTTCATTGCTTTGCCCGACGAGCCCCCCCCCCCCCCCCCCCCCCCCCCCTCCCCCGGCCTATATCCATACCTCAGGCAAAATATCAAGCTGTAAATTTTGTAGCTATTTAGAAATATCAAATTGTACGTAGGAAGTGGTGTCTTTTTGCTCTATGTTAGTGTAACTCTCTGTGGAGAAATAGTATATGCCCAATCATTGGATGGAAGGAGGCCCTGATCATTCACAGTTTATTTTTAATTAATACTAGTTGCAAACATGCAATTTTGTGAAATTGATAATTTACTTGGCAGCATTATAATATATCATCTAGTAAAAATATGATTAATCAAGGTATATTCGTGTCAGGAATTTAAGGTAGTAGCAGCGGACTACTTAGCCTAAACAGCATTTTTCTTGCACGCTGTAATAGAAGAAGCTGGTAAAGATATGAACAAGTCTCTTCGAGAGAAAAAAGTATGAACAAGTCTCTTGGAGAGAAAAAAGTATGAACAAGTCAAGAACATTGACTAGTATGAGATGAGTATCTCACAATCTGGAAGCATGCCTTGTACCATTTTGTCCCTGTACTTGGTAAGCATGCATTGTGTTGGATTTTGTGTCGTAATCTCAAATAAAATGGTGACCAAGCGATCATCAAAGACAACAATGAGATCATTGATCATATTATATGTTTAATCCCACCATTTCAAATTGGAAATTACTTTTCATCCTAGAAATTTTCAGAGTGATATAGCAAGTTGTGATTTCGATCGAGAATAATACTGAAAGGTACTAATCAGTGTGGCGGTAATGGGAAATTTCTTCTTCTATAACTACATCTGAAAAGGGTAGCCATCTTGAAGCTGACTACAAACATCGCACAGAGAAGAAAAGGGTATACTTTTTTCAATGTTTTGCCAGGAGGAACGAGACCACGTCTGGTGGTTAGTAGAGTGCAAACGAGCTACCTTTGAACAGATCATACTAGATAACCATGTTGTTTCGTCAGCAGGTTCTACCAGACGAGACTATTTCATACGTTGGTCGGTTCAACTTGATCGACCTGCTCAAAAGTTCACGAGTACAGCGCGCTGCGAATGCTGCGCCTATATAAGCCAATCCATATCGCAACCCCAAGAGATATACAAGCAACTGCTTAGACGAGTGCAAAGATCGACTTCCAACTGACAGCTTTGTGAAAGCCAAATCAAAACAGAAATGGCCGCCGCCTCCTATTTCCTTTTTGCTGCTTTTCTAGCACTGCTCGCTTCCCACGCCATTGCTTCTGATCCCAGCCCGCTCCAGGACTTCTGTGTTGCTGACATGCACTCACCCGGTATGTATGAACTTACATCTCGGTATTCAAATGTTCAAGTACTAATCGCTGACACCATTTCGTCATTGGAACAAGTACTAGTGTATCTACTAGTGTATTGATTTCTGATATTTGTGTATCTACTTAATTTGCATCTTTTATATGTACAGTACGGGTGAACGGATTTGTTTGCAAAGATCCCATGGCCGTGAATGCAGAGGACTTCTTCATGGCAGCCAATCTTGACAAGCCTAGAGACACCAAGATGAGCAAGGTGGGATCAAACGTCACTTTGGTCAATGTAATGAAGCTCCCTGGCCTCAACACTCTAGGCATCTCTCTAGCACGCATCGATTATGCGCCCTTAGGGGAGAACCCGCCACATACCCACCCGCGTGCCACTGAGATCCTCACTGTGCTCGAGGGGACCCTGTATGTCGGCTTCGTCACGTCTAACACGGACAACGGTAACAAGCTGTTCACCAAGGTTCTCAACAAGGGTGATGTGTTTGTCTTCCCAGAGGGGCTCATCCATTTTCAGTTCAACCCTGTCCACGACAAGCCGGCGGTCGCTCTCGCTGCTCTCAGCAGCCAAAACCCCGGAGTTATAACTATTGCCAATGCGGTCTTTGGCTCGAAGCCACCGATCTCAGATGACGTTTTGGCAAAGGCTTTCCAGGTGCAAAAGGGAACAATTGACTGGCTCCAGGCTCAATTCTGGGAGAACAACCACTATTAGATAAATCAAGCTCTGATCTTGGGTGACTACTTATATGCATTGATGACAACCGGATACTTGTATCGAGTTTGAATTCTATTATGGATAAAATAAATAACTATTGTGGTTGTAGTGTCATTATCATTTTGTGCCTGCGAATTGGATTTTCAGTCTCGAGATATTTGTGTATCTACTTAAGCTGCATCTTTTGTAGTGTCATTATCATTTTCAAATCTTTACTCATTATTCAGCACTGTTACTATTTCCAATCGAACTAACGAAATTGAAAGGCAAGATAGCTTTCGTAGCAATGTTTGCGGATGCCGGATGGCATGGCATTACTCAGTCTACAACCAACAGTTACGCAAGTACCTGCTCCATGTACTCTCTCGGTCAGATTGCACTGGCTAGGATATGGTGTACTACGAGTATTGTTGGGTTCCATTCGTTCTCTCATTCCTATCCTTTAAAACTCTCACTCGTTCAAGCAGAAGTTGCCATACTAACATAAATATATATTAACATTAAAACTTAGCTGTGATGCTATGAACAAAATAGAGAACATTTGACCTATATATAGGTTTCAAAATCTATATTATTTAAATAATATCAAGGGATAGCGAGGTATGACAGAACATCCGGAGGCATACTAGAGAATACATGATGCTTAAATTGGTATTACTAGAAATCTTGCATGATTATCTCACAATTTGAAAGTCTGTCTTGTAACCTTTTGTTCCTACTCCCTCCGTTCAGAAATATAGTGTCCATCTAGTTTTGTCTGAAGTCAAACTTTTTAAACTTTGATCAACAATATATACAAATATAGAATGTTTCAAATTAAAAAAGTTACATATTATAATAGTCTATTTCACGATAAATCTAGTGACATCATTTTTGTGTTGTCAATATTTATAATTTTTTTCATAATTGATAGTCAAAGTTTGAAAATTGACTTAAGACAAAACTAGATGGAAACTATATTTCTGGACAGAGGGAGTACTTTGTATGCATGCATTGCGTTGGATTCGTGTAGTAATCTTTAACTATCGAAATGGTGACAAAGTACATGTTGGAACACTAATATCCACTTGCTCAAGTGGTCATCAATGAAAATACCGAGATTGTAAATTATATTAGTTTTATATATAATTTTTTAGAACATTCTAAAGTTGTATTAGGTACAGTGCTAACAAAATTAAAAGATATGTTTCTGATAACCTTTGAATTGTTGACTCGTTTGCATATAGCGGGCACGTGGGTAAAAGCCGCCTTATTTTATTCTTGCTTTATACCGTGTCATAATCTGCAAGCTAAGATGGTTTGCTCTACTACCTGTGGCTTTGTATCTTTATTTTTTAGAAATATACTCTATATTGATTTTACTGACTCGTAAGAAGCAGTGGCGGTAATTGGCAATATATGTTTTTCTTCTATATATTGCCATAGTTTTTATTATATTTGAAAATGGTAGCCATCTTGAAGCTGACTAGCTATAAACATCGTAAAGAGAAGGGTAATTTTTTTCCATGGTTGCTTAGGAGCGAAGAGACCACATCAAGTGGTTAGTAGAGTGCAAACAAGCTACCTTTGACAAGTTCATACATGTTAACTATGTTGTTTATCCCCGAAAAAGAAATATCTTGTATCGTCAGCAGGTGCTACCAGACGAGACCATTTCATATGTTGGTCGGTTCAACTTCACTTTGTACTGCTGTCATAATCTTCAAGCTAAGCTGGTGTCTTCTACTACCTGTGACTTTGTATTTCATTTTTTTACAAAACTGAATCTTCACTATGTTGATTTTTTAGCACTTATGTACATTATGAACAATTAATGGCGATCAATTTTTTCTGAATAAGATAGACAAAAGTACGTTACTCCTTAAACAAATTAATGCAACAGAACTGCTCCGGTATTGCTGTTTCTGAAAATCTGAACAAATCCTAAAGCCTGGTTGTGTGGGTAAACAAAAT
Source organism: Eragrostis curvula (assembly GCA_007726485.1). Taxonomy (NCBI): domain Eukaryota; kingdom Viridiplantae; phylum Streptophyta; class Magnoliopsida; order Poales; family Poaceae; genus Eragrostis; species Eragrostis curvula. The sequence goes on from RWGY01000181.1 coordinate 22,065, forward strand.
TTTCATTTTCTTATAATCCTGGGCCTGCTCTTGCTCTGCACGGTCCAAACAAGCCCTAAGTACCTGAATTCATGCTGAGATTGAATCGAGAATGAAGGTGAGCCATTGGAGCGGAGGCATGAAGTCCATGTTTTGTTTATGGGACGGCAGTTTGTGGCAAAGATACAGAAGAAACTGCTCCATTATTGTTCTACCTTTTAAGAAACAGCTCCAGTGGATCTGTTCTTGACCATTAATTAACAGTCATGGATCGAGGATTTATTTATGGTTTTGAAAAAAAAATACTGAAGGTTAAGAATTAGTGGCGGTAATTGGAAATCTCAATGTTTTTCTATGTATTTCCATAAATTTTTATTAGATTTGAAAAAGGCTAGCCATCTTGAAGCTGGCTACAGACATGGTAATGAGAATAAAGCGTAACTTTTTCCAAGCTTTTGCTACTAGGAGCAAAAGAGACCACGTCAGGTGATTAGTAGAGTGCAAACAAACTACCTTTGAAAAGTTCATGCATCTTAACTACGCTGTTACGTCAGCAGGTTCTACAAGACGAGACCATTTCATACTACGTTGGAGGATTCAACTTGACCAGTTCAGTAGTTCATATGCACATGGCGCTGCGAACAATGTGCCTATATAAGCACATCTATATTGCATCCCCAAGAGAAACACAAGCAGCTGCTTAGCCTACTGCAGAGATCGAGTTCCAACAGACAAAAGCTTTGAGGAAGCCGAATCAAAAACCAAATGGCCACCTCCACCTACTTCCTTCTCGCTTCTTTTCTAGCACTGCTCGCTTCACAGGTCATCGCTTCTGATCCTAGCCCGCTTCAGGACTTCTGTGTGGCCGACAAGCACTCTCCTGGTATAAATTTGAACTTATTTTCATCCATTTTGCTCTGATGTACTAAAGCATGTATTACACACGTAATTTTTGACGCAAAGTATTACACCCGTAATCGACCATTTAGATATAATGTTTACTGTGATTTCCAATGTGCTTTTTTTTGTGTGTGCAGTGAGGGTGAATGGATTTGTATGCAAGGACCCCATGGCTGTGAATGCAGATGACTTCTTCATGGCTGCCAATCTCGATAAGCCTAGAGACACCAAAACAAGCAAGGTGGGATCAAACGTCACTTTGGTCAATGTAATGAAGCTCCCTGGCCTCAACACTCTAGGCATCTCTCTAGCACGAATTGATTATGCACCCTTAGGGGAGAACCCGCCACATACCCACCCGCGTGCCACTGAGATCCTCACCGTGCTCGAGGGGACCCTGTATGTCGGCTTTGTCACGTCTAACACGGACAACGGTAACAAGCTGTTCACCAAGGTTCTCAACAAGGGTGATGTGTTTGTCTTCCCTCAAGGGCTCATCCACTTCCAGTTCAATCCTGTCCATGACAAGCCGGCAGTTGCTCTCGCTGCTCTTAGCAGCCAAAACCCCGGAGTTATAACCATTGCCAATGCAGTCTTTGGATCAAAGCCACCAATCTCAGATGACGTTCTGGCCAAGGCTTTTCAGGTGCAAAAGGGAACTATTGACTGGCTTCAGGCTCAATTTTGGGAGAACAACCACTACTAGATAGATCAAGCATTATATGCCATCTATGTACAACTACTTGTCTAGGTTGTCACAGTATAATAAAATAAATGGCAGTAGTCGCTGTCATTACGTGTCTTAAAGTTTGAATTAAGTTTCTTGATTGTTTTACACGCTGATGTAACTAGATCATATTTCTGGATCCTGGATCTACAATATGAAATGCTTGTAACGTGTCAATTTGCAGTTATTTAATAGTTGCCTTCAAACTTGATTTCCATTTTGTCAGTCTACTGAAACCTCGAGCGAGTCTGCTTAGCCGAGCAAGAAGTTGTACGCGTGGCTGGAGTGTTAAATGTTTAATCCTTGGCACGCTTTTCCTCGGGACTTTGTTTCTCTCTTCTTCTTCTTCTTCTTCTTCTTCTTCTTCTTCTTCTTCTTCTTCTTCTTCTTCTTCTTCTTTCTCTTTTTTTTTTTTTGCCATGAAGGGACTTTGATTCCGGGCCGCGGGCAGCGAGCGGCTCGCGCGAGATAAGACGGCAGCGGCGGGCAGCAGCTGTGCGCGACGGCGACAGCAAGGAGAACGGCGAGTGGGGGCGGCATGTTGGGCCCGAGATGCGGGCGAGCCGCAACGGCGGTGGCGGATGGCCAGCTGCGCGCGGCGCTGCTTGCGCGAGATGCGACGGCGGGTGGCAGCTGTGCGCCAGGACAGCGGGGACGACATGCGTGCTGCCAGATGCGACCTGCGAGGTGGGTTCGGTGGACCGAGAGGCAAGGGGAGTGGACAGGGAGGGGAAAAAATCTACCATGGGCCCTACTTACCTCTTCAATCTCTTATATTATGAGACAAATACAAACTCCCTCAATCTTCAAACAGACATGGAAACACTCGAAGCGAGGTGGGTCAATCCAAGCATGATCTAGTTATATGTCTGTGAATGCTGGTGCACCTCATTGAGGTGTGTAGTACAAATATTGGCTAAATAGATTCATGTAGAGAAGGTTGAGCTTTGATGGTAGCGACTCAGGTTGGTTGCATTGGAGGTGACTCGTGGTCACAATGGCTTCGCGGTGAGCGGGATGAGAAGATGGTGTCTGATCTATGGCACAACATCACTTAACACTTGGATAAGAAAGTGTTTGAGATATGATGATCCTTTATTTGTGCGCGATTTGGATAGAGGAGTAATTTTGTTTTTTGGGTGGCTGTTTGGTTGTAGGAGCGTGTATTTTTATCTTTTATGTTCCTTTAATCCTAGCATGCGTTTTTTTTTTTTTGAAATGGAGTTTTTGTTGTTTGTAAATTTTTTTATTATATGCATCTTTTCAATCCACGTGCTAGAATATTAATATATTTCTGCTTCTAAAAATAGTCAACAAGCGAGCATATTTTGGCACCTGAGAGAAAGGGCGCCGAGAGCAAATTTGAGCCATCAAGCCTAGTCTCTCGGCAATCAAACTGAATGTTACGCACTAGTCAGCCCTAGTTCAAAAAATAGAGGGAGAAAAACAAAAAAGAACTAAGAAACCTCAGAAGTTCAGTTCATATATAACCGTTGGTCGTCATTTTCTTCATTATTTTTCAAGCACCATCATGTTTGGGACTGGGGCTCATTGGTTTAGAAATGGATTAAGAAGGATGGCCGGGCCGGCAAGATGGGCCATTTATATGCTCTCTCTTTTTTTTTTTTGAGAGAGAGAGAGAGAGAGCCGGGCCATCAAGCCGTCTCTCGGCAATCAAATTGAATGTTACGCACTAGTCAGCCCTAGTTCAAAAGTTAGAGGGGAAGAGGGGGGGGGGGGGGGGGGACGAAAAAACTAAAAAAAAAAACTCAGAAGTTCAGTCCATATATAACCATTGGTCGTCATTTTTGTCATTATTTTTTCAAGCACCATCATGTTTGGGACTGGGGCTCATGGGTTTAGAGATAGATTAAGAGGGATGGCCGGACCAGACAAGATGGGCCATTTATATGCTTTCTTTTTTTTAAAGATGGGTTATTTATATGCTTTTTTTTTAGAGAGAGAAAGAGCCTCGTTTATAAAGTACAAATTGTAGTATTTGAACTTAGTCATAAACACACATCCCACACATGCACCCAACACCACACTCAGACACCTATGCGCAAGTTAAATCCTACCCCTACACTCACCCTCACATGTCTGCCTTGAAGAGATGGTTGTTGAGACTGCAGTCATCCAGAAAAATTCCTGAAAAATCTCTCTAAAAATCTCTCTAAAATTCACTTCCGAAGGGGTTTGAACCTAGCTATGACCTCCAACTGAGGCCTGGTGCTACTGTGGCGCTGGTGACAAACTGGTCACAGGCCCATTCGCGTCATTTATATGCTCTTTGCAGCCCATGGTCTTATCCAGTAAGTGAGTAAAAATTGGCCACAGTTACGAGGATACCGAGGCCTATTTGACTGTATTCCCAACGAAAGATTCTGTTTAATGCTCATTGTTCTTGGTACAACGCAAACATCTCGAACACGTGGTCCGAACGCAACAGCGAGCCACAATATCGTGCACCGGGGTGAATCAACGGTGGTATACAAAACGATGCCAAATGATAGATTAAGCCATAATTAGATGATGATTACTGTAGCATTACTGTAGCATGACTGTAGCAAACCATAGATTAATTAGGCTTATTAGATTTGTCTCGTAAAGATGTACCCATCTGTAAAAAGGTTTTATCATTAAACTTTATTTAGTACTAGATTTTCTTTGTTTGGAGACCTCTAAAATTTAACGCTAAAAGAAACGAACAGGGCCTCAATCTCCCGCATGCTCCAGCTAAGCACATCAATGATATCACCCACAGACCAAAGCATCAAGAATACTATAAACACAAGCAGTTGCTTTAGCCTACTGATGCAGAGGAACAATAAACAAAAAAACAAATTGAAAGGCAAATTGAAATAAAAATGGACGACCTCCTACTTCCATAATTATGTGATATTTTCTTTCTGGTGTTCATCAAACTACTTATCCGTTACCACTTCTGCTCAAAAACATTTCTGACGTCATTTCCTGACCATATTATATTTATTGTACTTCTTTATGGATGCAGCGTGTGTTACTGGACGTCTTCTTACTGTGACTTAGTTTTTTCCTTTATGAAACAGAATCATGGCTATTTTTATTTTCTTTTTCATCACTTATTATTTAAATAACGAAAAACGGAACCAATTTCTTTCTTGGTTGTCTTAATGTCAATAAATAAAATACAGAGGGAGAGTACATGTTAACAAATAATATAAGAGAACTTCCCCAGTGCAACGTGGGAGGTACTCAATGGAGGCAGTGGCGAGCCAGCCGCGAACTGTAGCGTGGCCAATGAGGCAAAGTCAGGATTTTTGAAGCGAACTGTACAGTGTATTTGTTCAGTGGCCAGTGTCTCTAGGCGAATAGAAGCAGCAAACTAGGCAAAAAGAATTTTTCTCAGGCTAGTGGTGGTGGGGTGGGGGAAATATCCTTTACTGGCTCCGCCCGTGCGACCAACTATAGAGCATCGTGTGACAGTGGTCATTTGGCACGGCCAGAGTCGTGTTAAAATTGACCTCTGTATCCGGCGTCCTTGGGCGACTCGGAGAGGTTTGCCGGCGCGTCGCCGTTCGTCGGGGCCGAGTGAAGTCGATCCCGCGCGCGTCGCTCGTCGCTGATTCGAGGAGCCTGCGCTCCCCCGCCCCCTCGCCGTCCAGCGCGCCGCCATCGCCGGGCTCTCCCTCTCCACAGCCGCTTCCTTCGTCCGCCGCCGCCATCCCCGGAGTGCCTGCACTCGATTGAGCGGAAGTGGAAATCCGCCCCTGCTATCCAGGCGAAGGCGCGCTGCTTCTTGTGCCGGTGAGTAATCCTCGATTGCTTGAACGGATTGCTTCGTCTTCCTTCTCTGCCATACAGTCAGCTGTGGTGCTGTGCATTGAGTCCACCGGTCGTTGAATCGAGCGGTACCGGTCCTCAGGCCGCCAGTTCTGCGGCACCGTCGGCGGAGCCAGCCTCGCCCCTTCCGCCGACCGTCGTCGAGCTGAGGGCCCCCGAACTACGGTTGCAGGAACCTGTCCAGCACCAACGGGCTCTTGCGCGACGCGCGGCAGCGGAATCAAACTTCTCCTCGTCGTCCGCCCGCCGCCGCCCTCCTCTCGTGGTGATCAGCCGAAGCGACCGCCGGTGTGGCCTATCGAGGCGATTCGAGAAAGGACAGCTGGGGACAAGATTGAGCCAGCTGGAGAGTTTGTGTTCGATTTGATCACCAAGACCGCGTGTTGTGCTTTACTTCTGCAACCGACGCGATTCTCGTTTTATTTACTGCCCTCAAGGTTGAAGAAACTAGCAGGAGACAAGGTCGAGAAGGGGCTCGGCGCTAACGAAACTAAGGGTACGCATAGTTTCGAGGGCGGGGTCAGTCATGGCGGATCAAAGAGGGGAAGGACTCGATGAATTGATGAAGAGCATGAAGCTGTCTGATGCAGAGAGAGTGGGAATCAAATTGCCCAATAGATCTCAGAGAACGGAGGAGAATAAGTGGCACGCAGTTGCAAAAGTCTTTACAAACAAGTACTTGCATCCGGACGCAATCACACTGCCGTTGGGTCGCATCTGGTGCCCATCAAAAGGATTGATCTGCAAGGAATTGGGGGACAACAAATTCCTCATTCGGTTTGGTGATTCAGAAGGAAAGGTGAGAGCAATGGAAGATGGGCCTTGGTTCGCTGGTCAGAGCCACGATCTACTAGTCCTTGTTGACTATGACGAGAGTAAGCTGATAGAAGAGGTTGAATTCCATTACATTCAGATCTGGGTCAGAATAACAAAAATTCCTATGGGTCTCATGGACTGTGATACTGGAGTTGTGATCGGAGATAAAATTGGCCAATGCCTGGAGGTCGATGAAGCGTCAAGTGGTCCTTTCTTACGTATCAAAGTACGACTTGATATTCGGAAACCGATACTTCGAGGGGTGAAATTAGAGGTGGATGGAAAAGGACCTATACGATGGTGCCCACTCGAATACGAATTCCTCCCTGAGTTTTGTCACCTGTGTGGTATGATAGGCCACATTGACAAGAATTGTCCAGCGGGAAATTGGAGGAGTAAGGAGAGGCCATATAGTGCAGACCTGTGAATCTTACCAGGGAGGAGGATGGGTGAGGCAGGTTTAAGCCGGTCACCATCGAGCTTGAACAAGTGGAAGGGAAGCGAGGGACGGAGAAGCGATAGGCCAAATTGGCGCAACAGTCCCATAAACAAAGTATTTGAGAACCAAGAGACTAAAGATGATCGAGAGAAAAAGGACTCACAAGCCAGATTAATAGAAAAGGGAGGAGAAAAGGAAAAAGAGTTAGATCAGAAGGTAACACAACGGGTGGGAGAAAATAATGGTCATACTAATAGTGTTAACTATGGTACGCACACTAATGGTGAGGATGCCCTCGCCAAGGCCCCCCAGGAGAATGCGGGAGAAGAAGACAAGGAAAGCAAAAGCTCCATGCAAGTCCCTGCAAGGCTACCGGAAGATGCCAAACAAATGGAGGTGGATGGGGTCCAAAGTACCATGTCCTGTGTGGGGAAGGAGACAAAGGTGGGGGAAGCCGGGGACGAGTTGGGGTTGCAGGAGGATGATTTGGCTGCGGGTGGCGTGGGAGGGAGTAAACAAAAAGGAAAGGATGTGGGGGAGAACGTGAGGAAGGCGGGCATGTTCAGGCGCAAGAATAGAAGCTCTTCTGGTCTCCCTTTGGCTGCTGCTAGCACAGGCATGGAGAAAAAGCGGCAGCTGGAGGGCACGGAGGAAGAGGGCCCTCTTACGCACCTGAAGAAGATGCGTGCTGTGGGAGATGTGGAGATGATGATGGGCGAGGAGTTTGCTGATGAAACGGCAGGACGGCTGAGCCAGTCCTGCCTAGATAAATGAGGATCATCTCATGGAATTGCCGGGGATTGGGGAACGGCCCGGCAATTCGTGGCCTTCTGGAGCTTCAGAAGGAGGAAGCCCCGGATGTGTTATTTTTGGCGGAAACAAAACATGATGGGAAATGGCTGGATTGGTTGCGGTGGAGGTTGGGGATGGTGAATATGGTGGCGCGTGATAGTAAGGGTGCTAGTGGTGGATTAGCGGTGTTTTGGCGTAAGGAGGTTGATTTAACGGTGAAAAGCATGTCAAAGTATCATATTGACATGATGATGAAAGAGAGTGATGGGTTTGTATGGAGGTATACCGGGGTGTATGGTGAACCCAAAACTGATGAAAAAACTAAAACTTGGGATATGCTCCGTACACTGAAGGAACAAAACGATCTCCCATGGCTTTGTAGTGGGGATTTTAATGAAATATTGTTTCATCATGAAAAGGAGGGCGGGGTTGTAAAACCGGAATATTTATTGGAAAATTTTCGCATGGCGTTGGAGGATTGTGGCCTGCATGACCTTGGTTATGTGGGGGATGTTTACACATGGCGAAATAATCATCATAATGCTACAAGCTATGTGAGGGAGAGGTTGGACAGGGCGGTAGCCAATATGGCGTGGAGGTGCAAATTTCCCCTAGTACGGGTCATAAACGGGGACCCGCGGCACTCTGATCATCGTCCGGTTATAGTTGATGTGGGTGATAGGGAGCTGAGAAGATGGGATGGTCCCAGAGAGGTGCTGAAAAAGTTTGAGGCTCGCTGGTTGGAAGAGGAAGACTGTGAGGCGAAGGTGGAAGAAGCGTGGGGGCTTGCGATGTTATCAGGCAGTGTGAGCCTGATGGACATGCAGGGGAAAGTGCTAGCCGAGCTATGGGCCTGGGACCGGGATGTGTTGGGCGTGTTGGAGAAGCGTGTGAAGAATGCAAAAAGGGAATTAGAGAGGTGTCGGAGAAGGAGTATCTCACAGGACCATGTAAATCGAGAACATATGCTGAGGTACAAATTAGAAAGACTAGAAGATCAGCTACATGTCTACTGGAAAGCGTGCCCACAATTCATGGTTGCTTAAAGGTGATAGAAACACAAAAAATTTTCACGCCTTTGCATCTGAGAGGAAAAGGAGAAATCTGGTGAAAAAGTTAAAAGATGATAATGGGGTGACAGTGGAAGGTGATAACCTGAAGAGATTTATTAGTGGACAATACCAGAATCTGTTCCTGACTAATGCTTTGGGTGATACGGATGAAGTGATTAACTGTGTACAGCGCCGGGTAACTAATGAGATGAATGAGATCCTGACTGCTCCATATTCAGGAGAGGAGGTATGGCAAGCTTTGCAGTGCATTGGGGATCTGAAAGCTCCCGGGGCTGACGGTATTCCGGCGATTTTTTACAAAAGGTTCTGGCATCTTGTGGGCGAGCAGATAAAGGAGGAGGTGTTACGGGTGCTGAATGGAGGCGATATGCCTGATGGCTGGAATGACACCATTGTCGTTTTGATCCCCAAGGTCAGTGTACCGGAGAGGCTCAAAGATCTGAGACCTATCAGCTTGTGCACAGTGCTATATAAGTTGATATCCAAAGTGATTGCTAACAGGCTTAAGGTGGTTCTCCCCGACATCATTTCTCGATCACAAAGTGCTTTTGTTCCAGGCCGTTTGATTACTGATAACGTCTTGCTTGCTTACGAACTCACACATTTTCTGAAGAATAAAAGACAGGGTTCGAGGGGGGTGGCGGCCATCAAGTTAGACATGAGTAAAGCATATGACCGGGTGGAATGGAGTTTCCTGCAGAAAATGTTGATGAAGCTCGGTTTCAATCAGGCCTGGGTCGACTTGATTATAAAGTGTGTGTCCACAGTCAATTATCGCATCAAGGTCAATGGACAGTACACGGATACAATTATCCCACAGCGTGGTCTACGCCAAGGAGATCCTTTATCTCCGTATCTTTTCATTGTGTGCGCCGAAGGACTATCGGCTATGTTACAAAAAGCCGAGGAGGATCGGAAGATTGTGGGTATTAAGGTTTGCCGGGGTGCACCAAGTGTCAACCATTTGTTTTTTGCCGATGATTCTTTGGTGCTGATGAGAACATGTCGTGAGGATGCTGAGGAGCTGTGTAGAATTTTGGGTGTGTATGAAAGGGTGTCGGGGCAGATGATAAATAAAGAGAAGTCGTCAATCCTGTTCAGCCCGAACACCGGTGTAGAGATAAAGAATGAGATAAGGTCCATACTAGCCATTAACCAAGAAGCGAGAAGCGAGAGATACCTGGGCCTGCCGGTCTCTGTGGGGAAGTCAAGGAAGAAAACCTTCTCGTATATAAAGCAAAAGATATGGTCTCGGGTACAGGGATGGCAAGAGAAGTTGTTATCGAAGGCGGGCAAGGAAATCCTTATAAAGGCGGTAGCACAAGCAATTCCCACCTATGCTATGTCGTGTTTTGATATTACCAAAGGCTTGTGTGACGAACTGAGCACGATGATTGGGCGTTATTGGTGGAGTCAACAGGATAAGACTAATAAAATTCATTGGCTAAGTTGGGAAAAGCTTACTCGATCAAAGAAGAAGGGTGGCCTTGGGTTCCGTGATCTATATCTGTTTAACAAAGCCATGTTGGCTCGGCAGGCTTGGAGGCTGTTAACATGCCCAGACTCTTTGTGTGGTCAGGTGCTCAAGGCTAAGTACTTTCCAAATAATAGTATTCTGATGTGTCAGCCGGGGCAGGGCATTTCTTATTCATGGAGGAGTATTCTATCTGGCCTTGAGTTATTAAAGGAGGGGTTGATTTGGAGGGTGGGTGATGGCAGCTCAATAAACATATGGTCTGATCCATGGGTGCCTAGAGGAACAACTAGGAAACCTGTAACTCCGAGGGGTGCTTCACTTCTCACCCGAGTGGATGAGTTAATCAACCCGATCACCGGAGGTTGGGACGAACAACTCGTGATGGACACCTTCTGGCCGGAGGATGCGGAAGCCATTCTGACAATACCCATTGGTGAAGGCTTTCAAGATTGGCCGGCGTGGCACTATGACACCGCTGGTCATTTCTCTGTTAAATCAGCTTATAAACTAGCAGTCCAGATCAGAGATAGAGAACAAGCTAGAGATGCGTCAACGTCAAGTACATCAGGCTCGAGCATGACGGGGTTCCCTTGGCACAAGATTTGGCAACTGAAAGTGACGAATAAGGTGAAAATGTTCTTGTGGCGTTTTGCCCACAACAGCCTACCAGTGCGCAGAAATCTCAGGAGAAGGGGAGTGAAAACTGAAACTATATGTCCGGTATGTCAGCGCCTGGACGAGGACTGTGGTCACCTGTTCTTCAGATGTAAACAAGCACAAGCATGGTGGCGAGTGATGAGCCTCGACCACACCCGGCAAGTACTACTGCAGTGTCAGTCCGGGAAGGAAGTGCTTCAAGAAATCTGGAAACTCGAGCAGGACATGCAACTCAGGATCGTCACCTTCCTGTGGAGATGGTGGTCGGCTAGGAACAAGGCAAATGCGGGAGAAAGATTGTGGTCATTGGCTGAGGTGCGCAGCTCGGTTGAGTTTCACTTGGGGGAGTTCATCAAACTATCAGGCCCGGAAAAGGAGAGGGCGCCACAGAGCAACGTGAGTTGGACCCCTCCCAGCGAAAACATCTACAAGGTCAACATCGACGCCTCTTTCCTTGAATCATCAAAGAAAGGAGGATGGGGCTTTGTTGCCCGCGACCAGCAGGGGCTCTTTTTGGAAGGCGGTGCAGGCAACATCCCTCGAGTTGCAAATGCATTGCATGCCGAAGCCATTGCAGCATTGAGAGGGTTGGAGAGAGCTGCTGAACTTGGGATGAATCGTGTGCAACTGGAAACGGATGCAACGAACCTGGGACGGGCCCTCAGTTCTGAAGCCTTGGATCAAAGCCGAGAAGGTGGATTATTTAGGAAAATCAGAGAGTTCATGCGGTTAAGCTTTAGTTATGTGTCAGTCTCTGTTTGTCCTAGGCGTTGTAACAAAGTGGCAGATGCTTTAGCTGCCTGTGGTGTAAGTACCTTGCCTGTTGGCGAGTACGTGTTCTGGTGCCAGGCACCGAGCTTTGTAACCGAACTAGTCACCGGCGATTTGCCTGGTGCTCGTGTTTAATGAAAGTATGAGTCTCAAAAAAAAAAAAAAATAGAGCATCGTGCAAGCGGATGCGCTTGTCTGACGAGCAACCCGTCTTTAAGAATAACATGCAAAAGGGTAGCCATCTTGACGCTGACTACCAACATCATAAAGAGAAGAAAGGATTATACTTTTCTAGCGTTTTGTTAGTAGAAAAAAGACCACGTCAGGTGGTTAGTAGAGTGCAAACAAGCTACCTTTGAAATGTTCATACATGTTAACTAGTAAGTTGTTTCGTGGGCAGGTTCTGCCAGACGAGACCATTTCAAACGTTGGTCGGTTCAACTTGACCTGTTCTGTAATTCATGAGTACACGGGGCGCTACGAGTGCTGCGCCTATATAAGGACTTCCATATCGCATCCCCAAGTGAAACACAAGCAGCTGCTTAGCCTACTGCAAAGATCGAGTTCCAACACTCGAAAGATTTGAGAAATTCATACCAGATGGCCGCCTCCACGTATTTCCTTCTCGCTGCTTTGCTAGCAGTGGTCACTTCACACGCCATTGCTTCTGATCCTAGCCCACTGCAGGATTTCTGTGTTGCCGACATGCACTCACCTGGTATGTATGAACTTACGTACTTCTCCCGTATTCTGATGTTCAAGTACTCAAGGCTGAGGATGACACCATTTAGTATTAGAACCAGTATAAAACGCTTGATATCTGATATTTGTGTATCTACTTCGCTTGTTTCTACGTACAGTACGGGTGAACGGATTTGTTTGCAAGGACCCCATGGCCGTGAATGCAGAGGACTTCTTCATGGCAGCCAATCTTGACAAGCCTAGAGACACTATGATGAGCAAGGTGGGATCAAATGTTACTTTGGTCAATGTAATGAAGATTCCTGGCCTCAACACTCTAGGCATCTCACTGGCTCGCATCGACTACGCGCCCTTAGGCGAGAACCCACCGCACACTCACCCACGTGCCACTGAGATCCTTACAGTGCTTGAGGGGACCCTCTACGTTGGCTTTGTCACATCTAACACGGACAACGGTAACAAGCTGTTCACCAAGGTTCTCAACAAGGGTGATGTGTTTGTCTTCCCAGAGGGGCTCATCCACTTTCAGTTCAACCCCGTCCATGACAAGCCGGCAGTCGCTCTCGCTGCTCTCAGCAGCCAAAACCCCGGAGCTATAACCATCGCCAATGCGGTCTTTGGCTCGAAGCCACCGATCTCAGATGACGTTTTGGCAAAGGCTTTTCAGGTGCAAAAGGGAACAATTGACTGGCTCCAGGCTCAATTCTGGGAGAACAACCACTATTAGATAAATCAAGCATTGATCTTGGGTGACTGCTTATATGTATTGATAACAACAACCAGATACTTGTTTCGAGTTTGAATTCTACTATGGATAAAATAAATAACTATTGTGTTTGTTTTGTCACTGTCATTTTGTGCCTGCGAACGGGACTTTCAATTTCATAAAGATATGTTATAAAATTAATTGCATGACACTTGTATAAAAATCCATAATAATTTAATATTGCTTGACGTAACGGTCTGCAAGAAGTGAAAGCTTCGATGCTTTGTGCACCTTCTCGTGCTTGTGCTTCTCGCTATACCCAACTGGTCGGAGGAAGGAGTAGTTTGGTTCAGCTTCATGAAGAGTGAGCCTCAGTGTTACCAGTGCTCCCTCCTCCGACCAGTCGTGATCGCCGGCGTCCTTGCCGGATCATGTACCGACAAGTCAGAAGTCGAGGCTAGCTTGAATGAAATAAGCTCCTCCCGGCCCATTTCTTGCCGCCGACTCCGCCAGCTGGCGCGACCTTTAGCCTCCCACAACAACCCCCCCCCCCCCCCCCCCCCGCCACTACCCCACATTCGTGAAGAAGGCGGGCGCGCTGGCTCACGGTGGGTGCGGGAGAGCTGGCCGCAGAGGAGCCGAGCCCAGGCGCAGGCGTCCTGACTGTGGCGCGGCGGTGGCTGCCCCTGGGCGTCCAGACGGCGTCTGTTTTGGGCGTGGTGGCAGCAACAATGCTGGGCCCGGGCGCTACTTTCGCGTAGGCGGGCGCGCTGGGTCACGGTGGGTGCGGGAGAGCTGGCCGCAGAGGAGCCGAGCCCAGGCGCAGGCGTCCAAACTGTGGCGCCGTGGTGGCTGCCCCTGGCCGTGCAGGCGGCATCTGTTTTGGGCGTGCTGGCTGCGACAATGCTAGGCCCATGCGCTCAGACTGCGTCAGGAAGTGATTCCCACATGGCGGCCACGCGGTGCCTCTTGGTGACGTCGTGTGCTACGACGTGGCCCGTGCGCCTCTCGTGTTTCGTGGTCTGCTCGCTTTCCTACAAAGTGCTTGAATGTCTGTGGGTCCCATGGAGACCAGAAGGGTGTTTACATGCCTCAAACTCCAACCACAAGTCAGATGACCCCAAGACTTCGTGCAACTCCATGGACCAAGGGCAAGCTTCTTCGATTGATTGTGTCTCAGGAAGACAGCCATCAAAGTTGCGGCGATGTTATCACTGATATTCGGATTGATTAATTACACTCGGTTCCACAACCATGCTAGTCGATTCTTAGATACATTGGTCGGTCATGTGGTCACAGGCTGGAGCCCGGTGAAGCTTACAACAAATCTATGGCTCCAAGCATTCTATCCTCAAGTGCATTATGTGGTGAGCCAGGTGCAGAAAACGCCATATGTTCTATCAGAGTGCAAGAAAGAGGCGCTTAGATGTTCTCGTCGTGGTTATTCGGCAGTTTTAGACGCTGAGACCCATTCTTGACGGCAACATCACCTGTGTGCTTGTATCCTAGAGCTCAGTCACCCGTGGGCTTTGTCCACATATTATACTCCGCGTCGAGTGAGTCTAGCAAGAGCCAACTGTTTGGTTCACTCTTAGTAGCTAAGAAGGTACATCAGTTTAATTTGGGCTTGTATTCCCAAATCTTGTAAGGTGCTCTTCATGATTTAATATAAACCCTTTATCAAAAAATAAGATATGAACAAGTCTCTTCGAGTGAAAAAAGTATGAACAAGTCAAGGACATTGACTAGTATGAGATGAGTATCTCACAATCTGGAAGCATGCCTTGTTCAATTTTGTTCCTATACTTGGTAAGCATGCATTGTGTTGGATTTGTGTCGTAATCTCAAATAAAATGGTGACCAAGCGGTCATCAATGAAAACAATGAGATTATTCACACTATAAGTTTAATCCCACCATTTCAAATTATAAATTACTTCTCATCCTAGAAATTTTCAGAGTGATATAGCAAGTTGTGATTTCGATCGAGAATAATACTGAAAGGTACTAATCAGTGTGGCGGTAATTGGAAATTTCTTCTTCTATAAATACATCTGAAAAGGGTAGCCATCTTGAAGCTGACTACAAACATCGCACAGAGAAGAAAAGGGTATACTTTTTTCAACGTTTTGCTAGGAGGAACAAGACCACGTCTGGTGGTTAGTAGAGTGCAAACGAGTTACCTTTGATCAGATCATACAAGATAACCATGTTATATCGTCAGCAGGTTCTACCAGACGAGACTATTTCATACGTTGGTCGGTTCAACTTGACCTGTTCAGCAGTTCACGAGTACAACACGCTGCGAATGCTGCGCCTATATAAGCCCATCCATATCGCAACCCCAAGAGAAATACAAGCAACTGCTTAATTAGACGACTGCAAAGATCGACTTCCAACAGACAGCTTTGTGAAAGCCAAATCAAAACAGAAATGGCTGCCGCCTCCTCTTTCCTTTTTGCTGCTTTTCTAGCACTGGTCGCTTCACACGCCATTGCTTCTGATCCTAGCCCGCTCCAGGACTTCTGTGTTGCTAACATGCACTCACCTGGTATGTATGAACTTACATCTCGGTATTCAAATGTTCAAGTACTAATTAAACGCTGATGACACCATTTCGTTGTTGGAACAAATACTAGTGTAAACCTATTGATTTCTCATATTTGTGTATCTACTTTGCATCTTTTGTATGTACAGTACGGGTGAACGGGTTTGTTTGCAAAGATCCCATGGCCGTGAATGCAGAGGACTTCTTCATGGCAGCCAATCTTGACAAGCCTAGAGACACCAAGATGAGCAAGGTGGGATCAAACGTCACTTTGGTCAATGTAATGAAGCTCCCTGGCCTCAACACTCTAGGCATCTCTCTAGCACGCATCGATTATGCACCCTTAGGGGAGAACCCGCCACATACCCACCCGCGTGCCACTGAGATCCTCACCGTGCTCGAGGGGACCCTATATGTCGGCTTCGTCACGTCTAACACGGACAACGGTAACAAGCTGTTCACCAAGGTTCTCAACAAGGGTGATGTGTTTGTCTTCCCTGAGGGGCTCATCCACTTTCAGTTTAACCCCGTCCACGACAAGCCGGCGGTCGCTCTCGCTGCTCTCAGCAGCCAAAACCCCGGAGCTATAACCATTGCCAATGCGGTCTTTGGCTCGAAGCCACCGATCTCAGATGACGTTTTGGCAAAGGCTTTTCAGGTGCAAAAGGGAACAGTTGACTGGCTCCAGGCTCAATTCTGGGAGAACAACCACTACTAGATAAATCAAGCTTTGGTCTTGGGTGACTACTTATATGCATTGATGAAAACCAGATACTTGTATTGAGTTTGAATTCTATTATGGATAAAATAAATAACTACTGTGTACTGTCATTGTCATTTTGTGCCTACGAATTGGATTTTCAGTCTCGAGGTATTACTAGCACTGGTACCATTGTAAAGGGAAGCCATCTCATTATTCAGCACTGTTACTATTTCCAATCAAACTAACGAAATTGAAAGCCAAGATAGCTTTCGTAGCAATGTTTACAGATGGCATGGCATTACTCGTTCTAGAACAACAGTTATGCAAGTACCTGCTCCATGTACTCTCTCGGTCAGATTGCACTGGCTAGGAGATGGTGCACTACTAGTGTTGTTTGGTTCCATTCGTTCTCTCAATCCTATCCCTTAAAACACTCACTCGTTCAAGCAGAAGCTGCCATACTAGCATAAACATATGTTAGCATTAAAACTTAGCTGTGACACTATGAATAAAATAGAGAACATTTGACCTCTATATAGGTTCCAAAATCTATATTATTTAAATAATATCAAGGGATAGCAACATCCGTAGCCATACTGGAGAATACATGATGCTTAAATTAGTATTACTTGCTAGAAAACTGACATGATTATCTCACAATTTGAAAGCCTGTCTTGTAACCTTTTGTTCCTACGTATTTTGTATGCATGCATTGCGTTGGATTCGTGTAGTAATCTCTAACTATATAGCAAAATGGTGAGAAAATACATGTTGGGAACACTGATATCCACTTGCTCAATTGGTCATCAATGAAAATACCGAGATTGTAAATTATATTAGTTTTATTTGATAACATTATATAGTTGTATTAGGTACAGTACTAACAAAATTATAAGATATTTTTGTGATAACCTTTGAATTGTTGACTCGTTTGCATGCATATAGCGGGCACGTGGGTACAAGCTGCCTTATTTTCTTCTTGCTTTGTACAGCTGTCATAATCTGTAAGCTAAGCTAGTTTGCTCTACTACCTGTGACTTTGTATTTTAATTTTTTAGAAGACTGAATATTCTCTATATTGATTTTACTGACTCGTAAGAAGCAGTGGCGGTAATTGGGAATATATGTTTTTTCTATATATTGCCATAAGTTTTTATTATATTTGAAAATGGTAGCCACCTTGAAGCTGACTACCTATAAACATCGTAAAGAGAATGGTAATTTTTTTCCATGGTTAGTAGAGAGCAAACAAGCTACCTTTGATAAGTTCGTACATGTTAACTATGTAGTTTATCCCACCCCCCCCCCCCCCCCCCCGCCCCCAAAAAAATGTTGTTTCGTCAGCCGGTGCTACCAGACGAGACCATTTCATATGTTGGTCGATTCAACTTGACTTTGTACCGCTGTCATAATCTTCAAGCTAAGCTGGTGTCTTCTACTACCAGTGACTTTGAATTTCATTTCTTACAAAACTGAATCTTCTCTATATTGATTTTTTATCACTTACGTCCATTATGAATAATTAATGGCGATTAATTTTATTCTGAATAAGATAGGCAACAGTAGCTTACTTGTTAAACAATTCATGCAACAGAACTGCTCCGTATTGCTGTTTCTGAAAATCTGAACAAATCCTAAAGCCTGGTTGTGTGGGTAAACAAAATTTTCATTTTCTTATAATCCTGGGACTGCTCTTGCTCTGCACGGTTCAAACAAGCCCTAAGCACCTGAATTCATGCTGAGATGGGATCGGGAACGAAGGTGAGCCATTGGAGCGGAGGCATGAAGTGCATGTTTTGTTTGTGGGACGGCAGTTTGTGGCAAACATACAGAAGAAACTGATCCACTATTGTTCTACCTTTTAAGAAACAGCTCCAGTGGATCTGTTCTTGACCATTAATTAACAGTCATGGATCGAGGATTTATTTATGGTTTTGAAAAAAAAATACTGAAGAGTTTGAATTAGTGGTGGGAATTGGAAATCTCAATGTTTTTCTATGTATTTCCATAATATTTTATTAGATTTGAAAAGGCTAGCCATCATGAAGCTGGCTACAAACATGGTAAAGAGAAGAAAGTTTGTACTTTTTCGAAGCTTTTGGAGCAAAAGAGACCACGTCAGGTGGTTAGTGGAGTGCAAACAAGCTACCTTTGAAAAGTTCGTGCATGTTAACTACGCTGTTACGTCAGCAGGCTCTACAAGACGAGACCATTTCATACGACGTTGGAGTATTCAACTTGACCTGTTCAGTAGTTCTATGCACATGGCGCTGCGAATGATGTGCCTATATAAGCACATCTATATTGCATCCCCAAGAGAAACACAAGCAGCTTCTTAGCCTACTGCAGAGATCGAGTTCCAACAGACAAAAGCTTTGAGAAAGCCGAATCAAAACCCAAATGGCCACCTCCACCTACTTCCTTCTCGCTGCTTTTCTAGCACTGCTCGCTTCACAGGTCATCGCTTCTGATCCTAGCCCGCTTCAGGACTTCTGTGTGGCCGACGAGCACTCTCCTGGTATAAATTTGAACTTATTTTCAGCCATTTTGTTCTGATGTACTAAAGCATGTATTACACCCGTAATTTTTGACACAAAGTATTACACCCGTAATCGACCATTTAGATACAATGTTTAATGTGATTTCTAATGTGCCTTTTTTGTGTGTGCAGTGCGGGTGAATGGATTTGTATGCAAGGACCCCATGGCTGTGAATGCAGATGACTTCTTCATGGCTGCCAATCTCGATAAGCCTAGAGACACCAAGACAAGCAAGGTGGGATCAAACGTTACTTTGGTCAATGTGATGAAGATCCGTGGCCTCAATACTCTAGGAATCTCCCTTGCACGCATCGACTATGCACCCTTAGGAGAGAACCCGCCGCATACCCACCCGCGTGCCACTGAGATCCTCACCGTGCTCGAGGGGACCCTGTATGTCGGCTTCGTCACGTCTAACACAGACAACGGTAACAAGCTGTTCACCAAGGTTCTCAACAAGGGTGATGTGTTTGTCTTCCCAGAGGGGCTCATCCACTTTCAGTTCAACCCCGTCCATGACAAGCCGGCAGTCGCTCTCGCTGCTCTCAGCAGCCAAAACCCCGGAGTTATAACCATCGCCAATGCAATCTTTGGCTCGAAGCCACCGATCTCAGATGACGTTTTGGCAAAGGCTTTTCAGGTGCAAAAGGGAACAATTGACTGGCTCCAGGCTCAATTCTGGGAGAACAACCACTATTAGATAAATCAAGCATTGATCTTGAGTGACTGCCTATATGTATTGATAACAACCAGATACTTGTTTCGAGTTTGAATTCTACTATGGATAAAATAAATAACTATTGTATTTGTTCTGTCACAGTCATTTTGTGCGTGCGAACTGGACTTTCAATTTCATAAAGATATGTTATAAAATTAATTGCATGACACTCGTATAAAGTTCCATATAGGCAACCAGTTAATATTGCTTGACGTAACGGTCTGCAAGAAGTGAAAGCTTCGACGCTTTGTGCACCTTCTCGTGCTCGTGCTCGTGCTCTCCGCTGTACCCAACTGGTCGGAGGAAGAAGTAGTTTGGTTCAGCTTCATGAAGAGTGAGCCTCAGTGCTACCAATGCTCCCTCCTCCGACCCGTCGTGATCGCCATAGTCATGGTCGCCGGAGTCCTTGCCGGATCATGTACCGACAAGTCGGAAGTCGAGGCTAGATTGAATAAAATAAGCTCCTCCCTCAATCTAAACCGCGGCATCCAGGTCTGGCTCGGCCCATTCCTCGCTGCCAATTCCGCCAGCTGGCGCGACCTTTCGCCTCTGGCGCGCCTCCCACAACTCCCCCCCCCCCCCCCCGATCGCCTCGCCACTACCCCCCTTTCGTGAGGGCGGGCGTGCTGGCTGCCTGGCTCATGGTGGTTGCGGGAGAGCTGTCCACAGACGAGCCGAGCCCAGGCGCGGGCGTCCTAATTGTGGTGCAGCGGTGCTGCCCGGGCCACGCAGACGGCGTCTGTTTTGGGCGTGCTGGCAGCGACAATGCTGGACCGGGGCGCTCAGACTCACGTGGCCCGTGCACCTCTGGTGTTTCGTGGTCTGCTCGCTTGCCTGCAAGGGGCTGGAATCTGGGGGTGTTCATGGGCGGTTCGGTTAAACCAGAGAGGAAACCGGACGCCTCCAACAAAACTATGGATGAACAGTAATTAGTCCAAATAAACAGTAACTCGAGGAGAAAAATGAACTGCCGGTTTCGCCACCGGTTTGACGGTTTTGCCGTTGAACACCCCTACTGGAATCTCTGTGGGTATGGAGACCAGAAGGGTGTCTACGTGCCTCAAACTCCAACCACAAGTCAGATGACCCCAAGACTTCATGCAACTCCATGGACCAAGGACAAGCTTCTGCGATTGATTGTGTCTCAGGAAGATAGCCATCACAGTTGCGGCGATGTTGTCACTGATGTTCGGATTGATTACGCTCGGTTTCACAACCATGCTTGTCGATTCTTAGATACATTGGTCGGTCATGTGGTCACAGGCTGGAGTGCCGGTGAAGCTTACAACAAATATATGGCTCCAAGCATTCCATCCTCAAGTGCATTATCTGGTGAGCCAGATCCAGAAAACACCGTATGTTCTATCAGAGTGCAAGAAAGAGGCCCTTAGATGTTATCGTCATGGTTATTCGGCAGTTTCAGATGTTGAGGCCCATTCTTGACGGCAGCATCACATGTGTGCTTGTATCATAGAGCTCGATCAGTCACCCGTGGGCTTTGTCCACATATTATACTCCGCGTCGAGTGAGTCTAGCAAGAGCCAACTGTTTGGTTCACTCTTAGTAGCTAAGAAGGTACATCAGTTTAATTTGGGATTGTATTCCCAAATCTTTGAAAGGTGCTCTTCACAATTTAATATAAATCCATTATCAAAAAAAAAGATATGAACAAGTCTCTTCGAGAGAAAAAAGTATGAACAAGTCAAGGACATTGACTAGTATAAGATGAGTATCTCACAATCTAGAAGCATGCCTTGTTCAATTTTGTTCCTATACTTGGTAAGCATGCATTGTGTTGGATTTGTGTCGTAATCTCAAATAAAATGGTGACCAAGCGGTCATCAATGACAACAATGAGATTACTCATAATATAAGTTTAATCCCATCATTTCAAATTACTTCTCGTATTATAAATTTTTAGAGTGATATAGAAATTGTGGTTTCGAGAATACTACTGACACTATGCCAAAACTGGACAAATAAGACACATCATCACACACGCGGATTTAAAACGCGTCTCATATGATATATTACAGACGTGGGTTGATGAAACGCGTCTCGAGCATGTCTATCCTAACTATGTAAGAGACTCTTCTCAACAAAACGCGTCTCCAATTTCCTAGGGATGTTTGACGAGAGACGCGTTTCCTCCAGCCGCGTCACAGGACACGCTCCTCGGACCCGAATTTTTTCTTAACTCTGGCTCAGCAGCGTGGAGCTCACACGTCCGGGCCTTATCCGTTCGCTCTGCACAGGCCGCAGGCACGCAGCCCCCGTCCCAACCCTTCGCTCCCCACAACCTCTCCGCGCCGTCGTCCCTGAGAGCCCCGGCTGTGGGTCATCGCCGTCGTCATCCTCCCCGTCTTCCCTGCTCTCTCGCCGCCACCATTGGGAGCAGGGATGCTTTTGCCTCCAGCCGCTGCCCTCGCGAGATCCCTTCTCGTTGCCGTCCCGACCACCGCAGCGAGGATGACGAGGACGGCGGCGAGCGGGCAGTCGTGAAGGGGCTCCTAGACAGTGGCTCTTGCTCGGGCCCTGGCAGATCCAGCCACGACAAAGCTAGAAGGTGGCGGACCAGGGCAGGGGAGGACGGATCTGGCGACACACTCCTACCCTGTAGATCTGGTAATGCGCGATGCAGCAGAGGAGAGCGGACCGCGCAGCACATGGATTTGGTGGTGGTGCTCCTCCTTCCAGCTGCTGCTCCCCAGATCCGCGCCCCGGCTTCCTCTTCAGCGCTGCTCCCCGGTTCTGCGCCCCTGGTTCCTCTTCGGCGCTGCAGATCCTGCTTCGTCTCCGCATTTGCAGGACTCAGGCAGCCATCTTCTTCATCCAGCGATTGTAAATTATATTAGTTTTATATAATTTACAATGAAAATAGCGAGATTGTAAATTATATTAGTTTTATATATAATTTTTTTAGAACATTATAAAGTTGTATTAGGTACAGTGCTAACAAAATTATAAGATATGTTTGTGATAACCTTTGAGTTGTTGACTCGTTTGCATATAGCGGGCACGTGGGTACAAGCCGCCTTATTTTATTCTTGCTTTATACCGTGTCATAATCTGCAAGTTAAGCTGGTTTGCTCTACTACCTGTGACTTTTGTATTTTTTTTTTTTGAAATATTCTCTATATTGATTTTACTGACTCGTAAGAAGCAGTGGCGGTAATTGGCAATATATGTTTTTCTTCTATATATTGCCATCAGCTTTTATTATATTTGAAAATGGTAGCCAACTTGAAGCTGACTAGCTATAAACATCGTAAAGAGAAGGGTAATTTTTTTCCATGGTTGCTTAGGAGCGAAGAGACCACATCAAGTGGTTAGTAGAGTGCAAACAAGCTACCTTTGACAAGTTCATACATGTTAACTATGTTGTTTATCCCCGAAAAAAAAATATGTTGTTTCGTGTAACATCCCGGCCCAAGGCTTAATAGGATTGATAGAATACTCATGTCAACAAGTTGCAACTTCTTTTTCGGAAGCTCATCTCGAAAAAAACTCTGAGGTTAAGCGTGCTTGGCCTAGAGCAGTTTCGGGATGGGTGACCGATCGGGAAATCGTTCCCAGGTGCGCATGAGTGAGGACAAAGTGCGCAGAAAAGACATGTGTTGGTCTGTGACGGAAGTCTTGATTCCTATAGAGCTGCCAGGTGTGCGGGCCCGACCTCGGGGAGGCGGGACGCTACAGTGGTATCAGAGCCGACTCTCGCGGTTTCACGGGCGCGTGTGGGCGCAGTTGCGCAGGCATGGTGCGCATGGCTGGTGTGGGCCCAGAGTGGTCACACCATGCGCTGGCACTAGACGCACGGACGTGGCTAAGAGGGGACGTTCCTGGATTGGGGTTGATCGACGAGGACGTCGATCTTCTAAGAGGGTGAGTATGTAACATCCCGGTCCAAGGCTTAATAGGATTGATAGAATACTCATGTCAACAAATTGCAACTGGCTCTCCCCCCCCCCCCCCCCCCTCCTATCGCCTCGCCACTACCCCCCTTTCAGGAAGGCGGGCGCGCTGGCTGCCTGGCTCACGGTGGGTGCGGGAGAGCTGTCCACAGAGGAGCCGAGCCCAGGCGCGGGCGTCCTAACTGTGACGCGGCGGTGCTGCCCTGGCCGCGCAGACGGCGTCTGTTTTGGGCGTCCTGGCAGCGACAATGCTGGGCCGGGGCACTCAGACTGCGTCAGCAAATGATTCCCACGTGGTGCCTCTTGGTAATGCCGTGTGCTGTCACGTGGCCCGTGCACCTCTGGTGTTTCGTGGTCTGCTCGCTTGCCTGCAAGGGGCTGGAATCTAGGGGTGTTCATGGGCGGTTCGGTTAAACCGGAGAGGAAACCGGACGCCTCCAACAAAACTATGGATGAACAGTAATTAGTTCAGATGAACAGTAACTCGAGGAGAAAAATGAGCAGTAATTCGAGGCTTTTCAGGTGCAAAAGGGGACAGTTGACTGGCTCCAGGCTCAATTCTGCGAGAACAACCACTCCCAGATAAATCAAGCTCTGGTTTTGGGTGACTACTTATATGAATTAATGACAACCAGATACTTGTATCGAGTTTGAATTCTATTATGGATAAAATAAATAACTATTGTGTACTGTCATTGTCATTTTGTGCCTGCGAATTGGATTTTCAGTCTCGAGGTATTACTAGCACTGGTACCATTGTAAAGGGAAGCCATCTCATTATTCAGCACTGTTATTACTATTTCCAATCAAACTAACGAAATTGAAAGCCAAGATAGCTTTCGTAGCAATGTTTACGGATGGCATGGCATTACTCGGTCTAGAACAACAGTTATGCAAGTACATGCTCACTACCAGGATCGCGACTTTCCCCGAGTGTCTAATGCACTCGGGGAAGATGAAAAAACACTCGGGGACAGTTTCCCCGAGTGTAGCACTCGGGGAAGGTAAGTCGGCGTAGGTTTACTCGGCGAAAACAACCTTCCCCGAGTGTCAACCGATAAGCGCACGGCAAAACTTTCCCCGAGTGTCAAGATCGCTCTCGGGGAAGCGAACAAAATAACGGACGATGCCTTAACGGCGTTCCACCTTCCCCGAGTGTTTTTGTCTAGAAACTCTCGGGGAAACCGGAACCCTTCCCCGAGTGTTAGATGTTACACACTCGGGGAACCGGACTAGTCCGGGTACCGTGTGATCCGGACTAGTCCGGATACTTGTCCGCTTAGTTGCGGACTCCAGAGACTTGGCAACGGACTAGTCCGCCTAGGCCGGACTAGTCCGTGTGTCGTTGTCCCCGAGTGTTTGTGTTCAGACACTCGGGGAAACCGTCCAACTTCCCCGAGTGTTTGTGTTATTACCCTCAGGGAAGATGTTTTTTAGAACCATTTTTGTTTGTATTTTCGACTAATCCAATTGATAAACTCAGGCATTTGATATATATGACAATGTGCATCCATTTTGACAACCACAGCCATAACCAAAATCATCAAATAGTGTACAATTGAATAATTAAGATACACATAGTCCGCAATCCAACATATAGTCCACAAACGTTCACAAGTGCACACATTGTCCACAAACGCTTACAAGTCCATAAATAGTTCACAACCACTCACAAGCTACACATATAGTCCACAAAACACAAATCATGGATCAACGGGTGGGGGTACATGTGGGAAAAGCGGACGAGCTGCCGATAGATCCATGTCTTGCACCCCAGCCTCAACATTCGACCCCGTTGACCCAGGCATCGGCTGCATAAAGGAAGACATAACATTTGTGATGCAACGTGTATAGCACAACCAAGTTTCCTAAGTCTATGTTTTCTAAGTCTATATATGTTTTCTAAGTCTCTAAGTTTGTCTATGTTTTCTAAGTCTGTAAGTTGTGTAAGGTTGGCAAGAGACTCACCGGAGAAGAAATCGGAGGACGAGGAGCAAATGACGGATGTGACGGCAGCTGGTGACCCAGCGCCGCGAACTGAGCGTGAAAGTAGGAGAACATCTCCTGTGTCTGCGCTTGCACCTGCGCCTGCACCGGCGCCTGCTCCTGCACCTGTTGCGCCAAACTCGCCTCGAGGTGCTCCCGTCTGGCCCTCTCTTCCTCAAGCTGGGCCTGCAATATTCAATGAAATGTTAAACTATAGTGCAATATTGAATGAAATGGGAAAATTAAACGAACAAGGAATATAACAGTAATAACCTGGAGGGCCTGTGTAGCAGTCGGTCGTTCGCGTATGCTCGGGCCACCGCTAACAGTCCGTGCTCGAATCTGGGAGAGCGTGGGAGTACTCGCCGTGTCGATGACGCTGTCACCGAGTGCGTACCGCCCATGCTTCTTGCCTTTTCCCGCCCTCATCACGACTTCTCCATCGAGGTCGTGTGACCTCGGATCGTAGTCTTGCCCATATACCTCCTTTGCCACCTCTGAGTACAAACTGAGGCGGCTATAGGCGGTCGGATTGCTGTACGCCTCGGGCGGGTCCTCCGGGTTGTAGTGGATCTCCGCCGTCGCCTTGCCCTTGTGGGACAAAGCAAAAGCCTCGAATGTGTTGATAGGCTCACCACCATGAGCCGCTGACTGAGGAAAGAAGCATGATTAGAAATTATGCATTATTGAGAGTTAGAGTGAAGAAATGATTTGACATACGTATTTTGCCGCATATTCGTTGAGGCTAAGACTGCCCTGATGGTGTGATGGACCTTGCATCATCAACCGACGCTGTCGGCAAGCCTCGTGCCTCGAAGCCCAGTCATGGGCGCACCACTTGCCCACCAAGACATTCCAGCACTCGCTATGCGCTGCCATCCACCACGGAGTCGCCTGCACGTCATCAAGCATATGACATATAAGAAGGTCAAATGAAACATAGTTAATGTCATTAAAGATTGTTCTGTATTTACCTCCAAGTATTGTTCCTTCGTCAGCGTCATCTTTACTGCGGCCTTCCTGTCAACCCTCACATCCCTGACAGCGTGGTAATCAACGATGGCTTGGGCGCGCGCCTCGTACATCATGTCCTTGACAAGTTTTTGACACGCTGTACGTGCCACCTGCCGCGCCAGGTCCCCGTATCCTTCTTCAATTCTGTAGAAATCCTGCATACAAACGCGGTGTATCAAACCATTATTTCAAGAATGATCAATAAAATGCTATGTGTTGAGCAATGTAGTGAGGAAGACTTACCCACAGTTCGTTGATCACCCGCTCCATCTTGTTGTTGAACTTCCTGCCATCTCGATCCACCACGTCGTCCACGGCGGCGTAGTGATCAAAAGTGTCGGCAATCTCTAATCCCTCCGGAAGCTGCACCAATCCAGGGTAGTGTTGCTTGCACAAAGTACCCAGGATGCAGTTGACCTTGCGTTTGTGAGAACCACCAGCGGGAATAGTCCAAGACCTGCCAAAATCATTAAGATAAAGTGTTAGTATCAATTGTTATTTAAAACAAATGAAATGAAAGTGTATTGGTAACATGTAAAGTAACTTACCGGGGAGGGACAGGGCGAACTATCGGACGACGGTCCAAAGGTATCGGTCGCTTCGGCAAGGTCGACGACCCACGCACCCGGGGTGCATTGGCCTGGCCGTGCTCTCCCTCGTCCTCGCCGTGCTCCCCCTCCTCGCCCTCGCCCTCCTCCTCGTCCCCTCCCCGTCCTCGTGCTCCTCCCCATCCTCGCGATCCTCCACCTCCTCCTCAGACGACTCAAACTGTTGCTCCTCCTCGTGCTCAGGCGACGGTGACCTCGCTCCACCTCTGCCTCGACCTCTCTCTCCACCTCTGCCTCCACCTCTCCCACCTCTCCCTCCACCTCTCCCACCTGTCCGTCCACCTCTCCCACCACCCTTGCTTGCTCCTCTCTGCCGACTACCCTCACCACAGTAAAAGATGGACAAGGACCTCGTCGTAGCTTTGGTCACAGCTTTGCCTACGCCGCCCACCATCGTTCTTCAATCACCTGCAATTAAAATAAGTCAACAAATCAGCATATTTTAAAAAAAGATAACAAAGTATTATAAATAAAGTAAAATAATAACCGAAATCTAATTAGTACGGATCATACATGTATCAGAATTCAGAAATAATCATCATCGTCGATAATAGGTGGATCATTAGTCTCATCGTCAATATCGTGCATGTCGACATAATCATGCAGGTTCTCCGAAGGAGGAGGAATGTCGTCATCACTGTCCAGATGTAATCGCTCAAGAAGTTGTAAGTCCCGCGCATTATCAACCTCATCTCCAACGTCCTCATTGTCTACTTCCATTTCGAACACTTCAGTTAAGTCTATCACAAAACTCCCTTCCACCCCATTGTCTTAAAAGAAGTCATCTTCCTCATATGTGTTTGGGTCTATAGTGTAATCGGCATCGTTTGGGACAGGTAGTTTACCGTGTGGCGATACCTTGTACACAACATCCCAACCTCGAAGACGTTCGTCGGTTTGGCACGGGTATGAGAGATAATAAACTTGCGTGGCCTGAGTAGCCACGATATAGACATCGTCTCCTGGTAAGACGGTTGACTGTCGAATTTCAACTAGCCCAAGATTAGGAGTCCGTCTCACTGCTTCAGGGTCAAACCAATGGCATTTGAAAATGACAGGATTAAGAGGTTTGCAACCAGGAAAATCTAATTCGTATATCTTTTCGATTCTTCCATAATACTCGACGCCATCATCGCCGGGCGTAAAAACTCCTGTATTTGTGGTTCGTCGATTGGGACGACTCTCCTCGTAGCTTGTTGTGTGAAAGCGATATCCGTTGACGTCATAACCGTTAAATGACCTAACCCTATAGTCACAGCCGCTGGAAACTTGTCTCAACTCGGCATTCATGCACTCATCGGTTTGGCCCTGCATGATAGAGCAGGATAGGTCATCATTTAAGAGCAACGTAATGCATGTCAAACTAAACACGAGATAAATCGGTTTCACAGTACCTTTTTTTTAACCAAGAAATGAAATCGGGTTTTCCACTCCCCGCACCCTGTTCAAGTAGGGTGTCAATTTCGTTCGAAGTAGGATTCCTTGAACGTCGCCAAAATTGATTAACAAATTCTCTATGCCAACGAGGGAAAAGATTAGAGGTTTGATGCAGAAGAATGACTATTCGAAAGTAGGTTTGTTGAGAACTTACTTTATATATGATGCAGTTTCCTTAAGGTTGGTCAACACATATAGCATGATCGTGCGCCACTCATTGTATGCCAAGAACTTGCTGGTGGCACCACTTGCACTTCCGAGTTGCCCTTGGAAAAGGCTGAGGCTTGAGTCATTTTCAGCAGCATTGTAACGAGGGGGTGGATTATGCACGCTAGGAAGGTTGTCAGCATAGTACTTTGTAGTGAAGTTTGACACCTCCTCGAGAAGGTATGCCTCTGCCATGGAAGCTTCAATTTGACATTTATTTTTACATTTAGTTCGGAGAACCTTTAGACATCTCTCAATGGAATAGCACCAACGGTTCTGCACAGGCCCACCCATTCGTGCCTCATACGGGAGGTGCAAAATCATATGCTGCATCGAAGTGAAGAAGCCGGGTGGAAAGATTTTCTCCAACTTACAGAGCAACACATGAGCCATTTTTTCCATGTCTACAATCATCTTTTTTGGTATCTCCTTAGCACAAAGTTGTCGGAAGAAATAGTCAACTCTGCCAGCGCTTGCCATACATGGTCAGGGACATAGCCTCAAACCATTGAGGGGAGAAGCAGCTCAAGCCACACGTGGTAGTCATGACTCTTGACCCCAGTGATTCGCATAGTTTCCAAGTTCACTCCCCTCCTCAGGTTCGATGCAAACACATCAGGGAACATTAAGGTTTTAAACCATTCAAGTACTTCCCTCCTTTGGGCCCTCGTCAAGACGAAATCAGCCTTAGGCTTTGTCCATCTCTTGTTGCCGGGTTTAGGAGGCGCCATGTCAAGCTTAGGTCTGTCGCATAAGGTTGCTTGATCCAATCTTGCCTTAACGTTGTCTCTTGACTAATCAGCATAGGCCATGATCGTACAGAAAGACGCCTCCCCAATATTTTTTTTCTGTGTGCATTGGGTCAATGTTATGTGGAAGAAGAATGTCGTCCATATAGGAAAGCCTATACAAGCCCGAGATATGAACCCAGGCATGTAGCTCACCATATCCCTCAAAACCATCTCCACTTTCATTGACCTTGAGAGCATCTAACTCGGCACGAACATCGGCACATGTCATGATCTGTGGTGCAGGGTCGTTAACTTCGA